>JAVKOQ010000223.1:0-85230 GCA_031835245.1 Balamuthia mandrillaris
ACTATTATCTATAACCTAGTTTTTGTTAACATAGATACTATAGTAACAAAAACTACTTGTTATACTATACTTCACCTGGGTTCCTCCTTTATTAAGAAAAGAAGGACTGGATGAAGTGAAAGAGACAAGAGAACATCAAGGAAATGCAGAAATGGATTGGCAACATGTGGAGGATAGTGGCAAAGCATAAAGCAGAGACCAAAGCAGTTATTAAGCACCATGGTAGCATGGCAGCCTTGAAGGAACATTGGGCAAAGCTGGGAAGGAAGGATTCTTCCATTGGGAGCTTGCATCAAGAGGAAGCAGGTCCAGAAGGACTGTCTTGGTCTGGCAGCAACTGGCTTAAGAAAAAGAGCTTTAATCTTGCATGGAAGAAAAGATTGAGGATGGGCAAAGCAGCTGAAGTGGATAATATCGATGGGGAAATGATGAAGTATGGAGGTAAACATGTGCAAAACACAACTTGGACACTGATCAAGGCCATTGAGAACCAAGGAGTGGGAACACGGGATGGTTATCCCCTTGTATAAGGCAGGAGATCCCCAGAACCCAGCATACTGTAGAGGTATTACCCTCCTATGCAAAGCAGCCAAGGTGTTTGAGGGAGCTATCTTGGTGCAGTTGAACATACAAGCAAGAGAGCATGGGTGAATAAGTGATTGCCAGGGCAGATTTAGAAAAGGAAGAGGAGTCATGGATCAAGTATGGCAGTTGAAGAAATGCCTGATGAAGAGAAGCAAAGAATTCACTTATATTTGCTCTGTTGAATATCAGCAAGGCATACGACATGCTTGACCATAACATACTGGCAAGGACATTGCACAAAAGAGAAGCAGAAGAGGCAGCAGTGGGCATCATTGCAGAGTTGTACTGTGGGATGACAAGTGTCATTCATGTGAATGGGCAACTCTCTGAGGAATTTCGGGTAGAAAGAAGAGTTAAGCAAGGAGGAGTTTTGTCTCCCTTCTTGTTCAATGTGTATATTGATTGATGTGGTGGCAAGAAAGCTACGGCAGAGGAAAAGGAAATATTTGCTTGTTGTTTGCAGATGATTTGGCAGTGGTGACCAGCGATCCTTTTAAGCTTCAGAGAAGACTAAATGTGGCTCTAACTGCTAACATCACTATTAGAACCAAAGCAAAGAACCAAGACAGGAAAGAGAAAGACAAAATGAAAGAAGACATTTTATAAAAGCATAGCTGTGGTAGAACTTCTAAACTAGTGAAAGGTATTCAATTGGACATAGCTCAGTAATCACCAAGGAAGGTATACAGCTGCTCATAGTTAGAGAATTGTTCAACAATCTGAAGAGGATAGTATGTGCTCTATATGCTGAGGAGGAAACAGTAGAACACCTCCTGTTAAGATGTTCAACTCTTTGGGAAAATAACTTTGATATCCAGAGTATAAACAACTGAAATGAAGAACAAGTTAAAAAGCTAATCATATGACTAAAGGGTGTTCAAAAAATTGTGGTACATGTTAAATAAAAGTTACTAAGCCTCAAGTAAACTTTTTTTAATAAAATAGAGTGCAAAAAAAACTACAACAGTCAGGTATTAATACGTCCAGCTCCCATTGTTTTCATTACATGATTGAAGATGAGAAGGGATGAAAGAAACCAGCCTTTTTATCTGAGCCAAAGAAATTTCATCCCATGCAGCATTCATAGCTTCTTGCAGTTCCTTGAGTGTCTTTGGGTTCTGAGCTTGAACTTTGTCACTGATGATGGCCCAGAGGTTTTGTATCAAAGACAAGTCTAGAGAGTTCAAAGGCCAATCATCTGGGGGAATAAACATCACAAAGTTTTGATGGATGAATTCTGTACTTGCCTTTGATGTATAAGCAGAGGCCCCATCTTGTTGAAGACATCAAATGGTTAAACCAAACATTTTGTTGATGTTAGGCAGGGCGTGGGTCAGTATGTCCACATAGGTTTCAGTCTTGACATTTCCTTTGTAGCTGATAGGAGGGGTGGCTCCAAAGCTGGAAATGCCTCCCTAGACACAGTAAGTAGAAGGGTGTTTCACATGCTCAAAAACATACTCCACACCAGGATAATCCCACATTGTTTTTGCAGTTAGGAGCACTGAACAAGGGGAAGTGTTTCTCGCCAGTTATGAGAGTTTCTTCTCAGTTGTGAGAGAGGTAGGCCTGTGCAAAGTGAAGTCTTTGTTGCTTTTATTGTGGAGTCAATGTTTACTGTTTTACTTGCTGGAGTGGTATTATTCCCCCTTCTCTGAGCTCATTATGAATGGTGCTCTTGCTAATGTTTAATTCCTCTGATTTCAATCAATTGAGGTGTGTAAAGCAGGGGAACTTTCCTTGTGTTTTCTTCTTCATCTTTTTTTAGACTTAAGGGTTACGTTTTTGTGGTCATCCTGAGCTTGGTTTGTCGTTTGTAAATGGACGTTTATTGATGCTGTTAATCCATCTGTGGACCATAGTTGAAGGGCAACTCAAGTGCTGACTGATCTGTGCTGCTATGAGGCCATCATCAAGATATAAAGTTTGAATTTTGAGTCGAAGTGCTTCTTGCCCTTTAGGTACAGTTTCTCAACTACAGTTGGGCTGCCAGAGCTATGCTTGCACCTGAGTAAAGACTTGATTGTCATGGTCTCATCCTCACACTTACTCTCCATTTTGCTTTTTTCTTTTAGAAGAAAAAGAAAATTACTGAAATTTATTGGACACCCTTTATACAAAGCTTTTGTCAAGTGAAAGAAATGCAACAAAGCACAAGAGATAAAACAATGCAAGCAAAGTTGTAAACAGATCATGGGCAGTAAAAGCAATTTGAAAGTGTGGATATTGTCAGCATTTCATCAATCCTTAGGAGTAATCTAAAAAAAGCAAAGGAGATTGTAAAAAAAAAAGATAGAGAAAAAAGGAGGATACAAATAGTGCAAAGCTAGTCTAAAAGCTTTCAACTCTTTTCACTTGTTTTAGTAAACAATTGAAAAGGGATTGAGGATGAAGGAGTAAGAACAGTAAAAGTACACTAAGTATGTACAATGCTTACTTTTTATATATGGTTTGATGTTGCTCTTAGAGCAAATAAAGAGCAGATAAACATTTATAAACTTCTTATAACTACTATTAGCTGTTCATAAGCAACAAAGCTAGAGCTCCATAGAATAAAATGGTTAAAGGAATATGGCTTTAACTAAGGAATCATATCATAGAACACTAGGAAGATCAAGGTGGAAAGAGCTCATGTGCTTTAGAGGATGGATTAAAAATACTGAAGATAAAGGCTGGTGTAATTATTATTCTGATGGATTATATTCTATAACTGAAACTTGAAGGGAAAATTGTAGTCAGTGAGTTCAAAATCTTCAAATCATAAAAGTTGAACTGAGGAAAAGCATGGTTCCTAGCAAATGAGATGAATTATAACAACAAGAGATGAGACAGTGCAAGCAAAGTTGTAAAAAAATATATAAACATTATGAGCAGGAAGAGCAGCAAGCTAAGCACTTTTCCAAATATAGCAAGCCAGCCGCCTCAAACAACTATTCACCCTAATAGGAAGAGAGAAGCCTCACTTTCTGTCTTCTTGCAACTACCCACCCACCCACGCCTGTGCCAGAGTGATGATGATGAGCTGGAGCTCCAATCTCTCCGTCCATAGACCCGTCTTGCTCGCCACTGCCGCCGCAAGAGGTGGTGGGCTGACCTGCAAGCTGATTGCGGGACAACGGCGGGCGCCACTTGCCCACCTCAGAGTGGGCTTCAACACGTTGTGTCAACTACAACCTCGGCGTTGTTTTGCCTCCACAACGCATGCCTCGGGCGGAGGTGTGGGAAGTGGAGCCGCTGGCCAGACCACCACCAAACATGCGCGCGTTGGTTGCAACTTTCACTTCCGGGCAGCGGCCTACAACCTCCCTCACCCTGATAAGGCACAAAAAGGCGGAGAAGATGCTTACTACATCTCTGACACTGAGAAAAGTCTTGGCGTCGCTGATGGGGTATTTTGGCCCTTCTTTTTTTAAAATGCGGCACAACCACTAATCCCAACCAACAGGTAGGAGGGTGGGCCACTCACAACATCGATCCTGCCCTATTCTCCAGAAAGCTCATGGAAGAGGCACACAAAGCAGCTGATATTAAAGTCAAACAAATGTTAATGGAGAGCAAAGAACGACTTCACCAGGAGGAAGCAAAGCAACACAAATCACCGCTAGTCACAACCGACATCCTTGACATGGCTTTGCAGAAGACCAAGCACATTACAGGTTTTTTTTTCAGTCCTCCAAGCCATTTTTTTGTTTGTTTTTGTGTTATCGCCTGACCTCTGCTGCTGTTGGATGATTTGTCTCGTCAGGTTCAAGTACTGCCCTAGTTTTGCTGTTGGATGATTGTGTGCTGAACGCCTCCTATTTGGGCGATTCCTCCTTTATGGTCATTCGGGACAGCCAAATTATTCACCGTTCAGAAGAGCAGCAGCACTGTATCTCTTCCCGTTCTTTTTTTTTTTTTTTTTTGCTGCCACAGCATTTAACACTTTGTTCTTGCTCTCTTCATCATTTTCCGCTCTTTCTTTCTCCTTTCTCTCTCTCCTCTTGTAAAGACTTCAATTGCCCATACCAGCTTGGTTCTGATGGGGACTCCCCAAGAAAGGCTGTGGAGACGACACTGGAAATGCAAGAGGGCGACATTATCATTGTGGGTACAGATGGACTCTTCGACAACATGTTTGACAAGCAAATTTTAGATCTGGTGAACCAAGCAAAGCAAAAAGGTATGAGCGAAGAAGCTATAGCCCAACTGCTCGCAAAGAATGCCCAAGCTATTGCCAAGAAACCAAACGTGGAGGTGCCCTTCGGTGTAAATTGTTACAAAATGCGTGGCCTTCGCTATCTTGGGGGTAAGCTAGATGATGTTTGCGTCATAGTTGCCACCATCCAACGTCCTAACAAAAATAAACTTTAAAAATCTCGCTCTCTCACATCTCTGCTCATGTTCTATATCTACTCATTACAAAACAACCAGATAAAGACCGGATGGGGTGAATCAAAGTAAGAGAGAGTGCATACAAACGAGAGACGAGACATGACAAAGGAATCTTCGCTTATTTTAAGGAGGAGAAGGTCCACATTCAGGGACTTGGAGATCAACATAGCTGAGGCTGGGGTAGTCGTCGAAAAAGGGGCAGTTGAATGCGGTCCGAGCGTTTGGAGGGCAGGCTGTGGTAGTGCATGACCCTTCAATGGTGTCAAGGAAACCAAATTCGTAGAGAGGACCATCAAACGTGATGGCCTCGATGTATCTAGGAGTTGGAGACTGCGCATCCGCCACGACTGCCATTATAAGGGTAACAACAAGTTTGAAACGGTGTCAATCAAGGAAAACAGATCAGGATGATAAACAATAACAAAGTATAATGGTTGGATGAGGGTCAGCAAGAAGTGAGGTTAGGGCGGAGAAGAGAAAAAGAAGAGCCACATGTGACCAAACCTCTATAATCAGCAGTGTAGTGCTTAACGACTGCATTTCGCATGCGAACCACTGTGACAGGAAGCCGGGCAGTTTGCTGAGCATAAGACTGAACAAATAAAACAAGCTCGAAAGTGGGGGGCTCCAAGCTGTCTCCAACAACTGTGTTGGCAGCAGCTGAAAAAAGATTGTTACAATGATTGGAGATAAGATGAGAGGCGGTAGAACGATAAATAACCAAAGAGAAAACCCACCTTCAAACCACAGAGGGCTGACTTCATCCGGGCGCCTGTACATGACAAGGGGTCCGACGGTTTTGTGTGATACTCCCGCTCTCGCGAAGGTGTACAGTCTTGAAAAGTCAAGATCGAAGGAGAATCCAGCAAGTGGAAGGGAGCCACCTATACCACTTCCTATTACCTGGGAGGTTCCTGATAGAAATATATTCACGAATGTGAGAAAATTCGGACTATGATGTTAATCAGGACTGGTGGCGGGAGGCTGATAGATGCCGTGATGCCAGAGGACTATAAGATCGTCCGCCTACGAAACATCCACCACTCGAGGGTACCGCGTGGCGTTTTGAGAAAAGTGTGGGGAAAACGATATTTCACTCACCTGGTTCGGGGTCCAACAGGTCCACCCGAGGGGCAAGATTGCGAAGTTGTTGGCCGAGGTTATCGTCATTTCTATGCTGTGCTTCAAAAGTGCGTAACTCATTCATCTGTTGTTTCTGTTGACGTATGACCTTCATGAAGTCGTGCTTGATACCCGCTTCTCGCTGAAACTCTCCAACATCCAAAGACCTTCTGGCCCCTCCCCCCAAATCGTCATTCTTGAACACATAAGCCCAAGCACTAAATCCTTGTGCAACCGTCGCCGTCACGCTACACAGCACCAGTAATGCCAGGGCACCTAGCACAACTCGAGTGCGCTGCATCCTTGGGCGGTGCCTCTTCTCTCCCTCTTTCTTTGCTTCCTTTCAGCGCTGTTGGCCAAACGACCAGACTCTCTATTTAGACTAAAAAGGGAGGGGGTGATTGGACAGAACACGCCGAAACTCCGAAAATCATCTGAGGGGTGGTGTAACCATTTGTGCATGAATGCCCCAACCTAATAGTGAAGACTTAGCAAAGGGGGGGGAAAGCGGGGATGGCCCAGCGAAGAAGAAGGGGCGTTGGCATTTCCGGCTTGCAACGGTTGCACCAACACAAGGTCTCTCCTCCTCCTTGCGCCCTCCCTCTCTCCTCTCTCCTCTCTCCTCTCAGGCGTGTTTAACACGGAAGCGGCCAACAGGAAACGTTTAGCCTGGCGGGCTCCCAACTGGAAGAAGAGAGAGTAAAATGGGTATGGGTCTCCATTGCCTTTTGCATCATGTTCGCATTAGTTTGTTTGTTTTGGGTGCTTATGTACTAGAGTCTAAGTAGATGCAACAACAACTTGGCTTGTTCCGAGAGAACTTGGCCAAGTTTGCTGCTAAATACAAGAAAGAGATAAACAAAAACCCCGAGTTCCGCCAGCAGTTCCAAAGCATGTGTGCTTCCATTGGCGTTGACCCATTAGCTTGTAAGCGCTTTCTCCTATTCCACACTCCTTGTGTTAATCTACCTTTCTCCCTCTTTTCTCCCGTCAATGTTATGCGTTCTCCGTTGCGCACCTCTTCCCTCTCCTCTTCCTTCTCGTACGGAAGCAAACAAAGGATTCTGGGCGGAGTTGTTGGGGGTTGGGAATTTTTACTATGAGTTGGCAGTGCAAATAGTGGATGTGTGCTTGCGAACCCGACCAACCAACGGCGGTCTGATTGAACTTTCGGAGCTGCAGAAACACCTCGAAAAAATGAGAGTAGGACTTCACCAACAAACCATAACACGGTACGTGGTAATCCTTTCATTTGTAAATTTGAGTCCTCAAATATCTCCCTTCTTCCTTCTTTTGTTCTCTCTCTCTCTCTCTCTCTCTCTCTCTCTCTCTCTCTCTCTCTCTCTCTCTCTCTCTCTCTCTCTCTCTCTCTCCTCTTTGTTGTTCTGGCAACAGGGATGATATCGAGCGTGCCATCAAAAAGCTGAATACATTAGGCAACGGCTTTAAAATTCTTCCTGTGGGATGCAAGTTGATTGTACAATCCGTCCCATGCGAGCTCAGTAGTGACCACAGTGCTGTTCTTAGTCTAGCCCAAGACACCTTTTATGTGACCCAGGGTCAACTTCGCAACGAACTCGGTTGGGTTCAACACCGGATAGACGCTGTATTGGTAAGCTAGCAGACTGCTTACTTTTATTCCCTGAACACCTGCAGGGTGGCCATGAACTAAACAACAAGAAAACAGAACCTAATGCTGCAGGAAGGCATGGCATGGGTTGATGAGCAGGCCTCCGAAACGCAGTACTGGTTCCCTGCGTTGATGACCCAGTTTTATTGAAGATCATAAGATCTAAAGAAAGCGAGAAAAATTTCGTCCGTCGACAATAAAGGGTTGTTGTACACCATTTCCTTTTGTGGAACATTGTTCCTATTGGAGAAAATTTTCCGTAACTCCGCACGAAATCCTACCGGCCCCTGTTCGCTGGTTTTTCTCAGAGGAAACCGTTCCCGCCTTTTGCGTTGCGGCACGGTACTAGTTATTTTCCTGGTACCTTTCTGTATTAATTCCTAGGCCCAGCTCTGTCTATTTTCTGGCTTTTTCCACTTTTTATTTCTTTTTTCTTTGTTTTTCCTCTTTCGCATAACACTTGAACAGCAACAGCAACAAAGAGCAAGCAAGATTCTTTATATTTTGCACTTTCTATACAACCAGCAGCACCCAACACACCCCACCTTTTCGTTTTCGTTTTTCAAACGTTTTGGATTGTTGCTGCCCCTTGTAATTTGATATTCTTCCCCCCCATCCTACTACCACATCAACATGCAATCCACTGTTCTGTTTAGTTATCCCCCTTCTTCCTCACCCAGTCAGCATCTACATACGGAAGAGGATGAAACGAGGGGACAGGGAGGCATGTGTAGGGCCGCTTGGGAGGGAAACCTCAAGGTGCTACAAGGGCTGGTAGAGGAAGTAAGACGAGGCAAGAATGAGATGCTGGCAGGCTATGGGCCCCTCCACTTTGCCGCCTCCCTTAACAACGTGGACATAGTGAATTTTCTTTTGGAGAACGGGATGGACAAAAACTCTAGGGACGCGGAAGGCAACACCCCTTTGATGTGGGCGGTGGCTTCTAACGGTTCGGAGGAGCTTATGGAGGCGTTTGTGGACCACGGCGCAGATGTAAATATCCAAAACTACGCCGGTGAGACTGCTTTGTACAGAGCCTCCCAACTTGGAATGGTGGAGAAGGTAGAGTTTCTGCTGGAAAATGGAGCCAACGTCTTTGTGACTACCATGGACGGGGCCACCGCCCTCCATGCCGCCGCCGCTGTTGGTGACGAGGAGATCGTGGAGGTCTTGGCCAAACACGGCGCCCCCCTCAACGCCCGAGATCACGAAGGTGACACCGCGCTTCACTGGGCCGTGCGTGAGGAGCACCCGGATTGCGTTCGCCTCTTGGTGGCCCTTGGAGCCTCCCTTGCGTTACCCAACGAGGACGGCGAGACCCCCCTCGACCTGGCTTCCTCTTGCCAAGACCAAGCCATGGTCATGTGCATTGCCTCCCTCTTGCAAGCCGTTGCCGGTAACAAGTCCTGGGAGCTCTTCTATGCTGCCTCCTGTGATGATAACGTGCAGCAGCAGCCTGGCCACCTCCTTAGCGTAGAGATGTTAGGGAAAGAGCTGGCTCTGGCTAACCACAACTTGGGAAGCCTTTCCCTCCGCGAGAAGCACAGCAACCCACCTTTCCCTACCGCCACTGGACGAAGTGCTCTGCCCGTGGCCTTTTAAATGCAGAACCCCTTCTGTTTTTATTTGCCGATAGTGTGTGTGGATTTGTTGGGAAGCTTGCTCTCCCGTGCTCACGGTTGGATGGATTGGACCCTTCTTTGTAACCTTTGTTGTTTTCCTCTACTACGATTCTATTGTGTCATTACTTTCTCTCTTCCTTGCTTTTAGCAGCACTTGTGAATAATAAACCAAACGAAACTGTTGTAATGTAGCTTGTCTTCTTCCCCAAGGCTCTTCTTCATCTCTCTTCTCTCTTCTCTCTTCTCTTGCCCGTCTGCTGGTGGGGCAAACAAACCTAGCAACCGACCGACCGACCAACGCTGGGGGCATTTGCTGTGTGCGGATAGCCGTATCCGCGTTGCTATATATCCCTTTTGGCACCAGAAAAGAGAGAAGAAAGCGGAGGAGGAGGGGGAATAAGTTTTTTCATTCGCCGTGTGTAAAGAGGAGAAGAAGAGGAAGAAAGACACGCCAAGCAAAGGTAAGCTATTTGTGCGGCAGCCTGTTGTTTTTGATGTTTGTTGGGCGAGCAGCAGCTCGTCGTTGACACCCACTCACCGTAACGCCCTGCCCCAATATATTTTGCAGGTTGCAAACAGATGGCTACCAAGAGGGAACTGGGAGAGCAACTCTTAGCGGCGGCTGAGAACGGAGACTTTGCTGGAGTGGAGGAGGCGTTGGAGGCCGGAGCGCCGCCCAACTACGCCGACCCCATAGAGGGTTACACGGTGCTGCACCACCTTGCCAGCGACGACGGCACGTTGGAGTGCTTCAAGCTGTGCGTGGCCAAAGGTGCAGACGTTCACATAAAGTCATTGGCAGGGAGGCTGCCCCTCCACCTGGCCGTTAGGGACGGCAACTGGGAGGTCCTCCAGTACCTCGTCAAAGAGAAAGGGGTGGACCCCAAGGCCCTCACAGACGCCGACGAGAGTATTTGCCACAAGGCGGCCACCCTGGGCAATCCTGCCTTCCTTCAGTTTGCCATAGACCAAGGCGTTCCCTTTGATGAGGCCAACGAGCAAGGCTCCACCCCACTCGCCATTGCCAGCCAGACCGGCTGGCTGGAGGGCATGCAGCTGCTCCTGACCAAAGGCGCAGCTGTGCAAGGCAAGGCCCCCGACGGCCAAACCCCTCTCCACACAGCCGCCTTTTGGGGCCAAACCGACGCTCTCAACCTGCTGCTCAAGTATGGCGCCCAGGTCAACGCCCTCAACGAGCGAGGAAACACCCCCCTGCACGAGGCCGCCAAGAAGAACAAGCTCGGTACGGTGAAGGCCCTCATGGCCGCTGGTGCCGACCCCTCCATACACAACAAGGAAGGACAGACAGCAGCAGACCTTGCCTCCAAAAGCTTGATCAAAAAACAAATCGTCAAGGACAACTAGAGACAGATGATGATATAGCCAGCACCCGACTCTTTACTCCCCCTTTCTCCCTTCCTCTTCCTCCCTCCAACTGCCGAACTAGGTGGAGGCCTCCTTCAGTCATCCGTCCCAACTGCAAACCTACCTCATGCCTCCCTCTGTTTGAGAATGCCCTCTATTTCTCCACCTTACCTGGCCCGTACATCTACCCATCTGCCCAGCTACCCATCATCGTCATCGTTGTCAGCTCTCCTCCTTCCTCCTGCTCCTCCTCCACCTTCTGAATGAGGAAAAGGCAGGCCATGCGCCACCACCCTCTCCCAAATGGATAGTGATGGTGGAGTGGTGGTGGTGGTGGCGGTAAAGACTAAGGCGGCGCATTTATCTCCCCTCTTTTTGTGCTGAAGCGTTTGTATGAATAAAGTACACTTTGTTTTTCCAGCGGGGCGCCAAGATCAAGTCGATCAATGAGACAGCGAAAAAAATAACCAACCTCCGGCATTGTAACAACGGGCTGGGCTGGGCTGGGCTGGCTGGAGCCGCAGTGCGCCTTTTTTTTTTGTTTCAGGATGAGGGGTCACTTTCTAGCAGAGGAGGGGAATTTCACGCTGTGTCGCTGTGTAGCAGGAACGACAACGCTAGCAAGCAAGCAAGCTAAAGGCAAGCAAGCTAAAGGCAAGCAAGCAGAATGAGGCTGGGCTCCCGTGGCAACGCCATTGCCGGTCTGGCGCTTAAGAGACCTCTTGCTCCTAGGATTGCAGCGACTTCTTTTCTGCGCGCTCCTCGTTTGGGCCTGGCTGCTACTCTACCCTCGTGGTCAAGCAGAAACTACGCCAGTGCTTCCACTGGCCCTCGACCTGCCACTCACGAAAACAGCAACCAATCTACAGTTCACTTCGCTCCGCTGCCCTCTCCTCCCTCAGAGAAAGACGAGTTGGTGACTAGAGAAGACTTCTTCGAGCGCATCATTTACGAGTCCCTTCCTGTTGCTCTTTTGTGTTTCACCCAGTAAGCACCTTGGTCTCAAAGTCAGACAGGGGAGTGAGGGAGGGAGAGAGGGAGAGGGAGGGAGAGAGAGATGTACAAGAGGAGAGCATCTGAGAGAGAGAGAGAGCGAGAGAGAGCGAGAGAGGAGACAGAGAGCTCTTACTACCAACTCCGGCTAATGGTAAAATAACAGGGAGGATGAAGCGACGCGTGCTGCAGCTGAACTGATAAGAAGGGAGTGTGCGCGAACTGACGGGAGGGTACTCTTTTGCCGGTTGAAGGCCTCTAGTTATCCTGAGCTTGCTCAACGCCTGGAGGTGGCTGGTTCATCTTTTCCTACATTGCTTGTCCTGAAAGAAGGCGTTGAGTCCGAGCGTCTAATTCCCGATCAACTGACGCGCCAACGGATCAATCACTGCATTGAGAGCGAGGCATGGCTTGTGGGCAACCCTTGAACACACGCCACCAACTTTTGGAAAGCTTCACTTTTCTCTAGTTGTTGGAATAAACACTAAATAAGAAATGTAAACACTAACCTGCTGTCCGCCTATTTACTATCCATTCACTTCTACCAACGTCCACAGCTGCTGCTAGGAAGGGATGCAGACAACTAAAAAAACCACAAACATTTGCGCTGAGAAAGAAGGTTAATTTGTAAAGACCTTAAGAAGTCTATTTATTCAAACGAGGATCACAACCAAGGTTCTCTATGATGCTTTTGAATAAGGGAGCTGAGCTGCTGTGCTAGGTCAGCAAAGGGATTGGAAGCTAAGGGAGACGTTATTGCGGTTACGAGTAAGTTTCTCTTCTTTTCTTTCTTCTTCTTTGTCTCGTCGCCTTCTTCAAGCTGGAGCTGATTCACGCTGAGCTCGTTAACTCCATCGTCCTCATGTGGCTCCTGTTGGAAGCACAATTCCTCTAATGTGAATGGAATGCGATATCTATCCACAATTAATAGCAAACGTTAGAAGCAGGATAAGTGACTCGCTTGTGGTTAACACCGGCCAGAGAACAGAGAATGTACCTCCAATAGTGATGACGAACTGCTGGCTCGTTTATACGCTCCTCTTGTGGGCTGTGCTTTCTCAATTCTTGCTTCAAAGCAAACAAATCCTAACAACGCAGTATTAGAGCGCGCCACAAACAAACGTCCAGAAAGAAGATGCTTACTTGAACGGCAAAAATGGCCCACATGCTCGGAGACGCTAGATGTTGGTCCAGTATCTTGTGTATAATAGCGGGCTCACATTCTTTAGGAGCAGTGCCCTGCACGCCAAGAATATCGTTGTAGTATCGCTGGGTGGCTTCTGGATCTTCCTCCCACCACCCCCTATTATGAGTAGCAACCTCAATGAGCAACTCAAATGAAGGAGAGATAGAGATAGAGAGATAGAGAGAGGAGAGAGAGAAGCGACAAAGTACCTAAGGGTTGAGGTATCATGAGTGGATGGCGTACAAACACTCAGATATTCATAGCTTTCACAACGAGCAAACTCGACCCCGACGTCTTTAGGCATGCGCTGCACACGCAACGCAAGAATAGCAAGTTCTTCTAGTACCCTTGGAACACAATTAGCCAACATTCCAAGGTCTTCAGCACAAATCAACATGTCTGAGGCGGAGCGCATAACAGAAAGTTTTTCTGAGCAGTGTTTGGTTAGCGTTCTCTGGTAAAACAGTAAGAGGCCCTAAAAAGCAATAGTTTAATATCACTTACTCAATGCACCCTTTCTCCACTCGTTGTCCTGACGACGATAGAAATAGTCACAGTAAAGGTCCCGTAATGCATTCTGGATACTTTCATTGTGCAACTCTGCGAAGGAGGATGTGGTCATCATATCCACTCGGGGGTAGAATTTTCTTTCTGGGTCCTCTTCATCCCTTCATTCGTTTGGGCCAAACGAAGTGAGAGGCGAGTAATCCATTGAGCAAAGAAAAAACCAAAGGCAAAGAAGAAGGAGGAGAAGAAGGAAAAGAAAAAAAAAAGGAAGAACATTTTATACCTCAAAAGTATTACATTGCCAAGCAGATCCCACAACTTCTTCAAAGTTTCCGCTTTCTGCTTTTCAGGAAGACTGTGGTCCTCATCAAAGGCTTCCTATACAATAGAGTAAGCAGATAATTAAAGACCCAGCCAAACGGGGCTGAGGGGACATTTACCTGAAGGGCTTTTTCAGTTAGATACTCTGGTTTGAATTGAATCCGTTGAGTACTTTCACCCACATTAAAGAAGCGAGCTTTTATATTCTGCCATTCCTTTCCAAAGCTCGTTTGCAACAATTCATCAGTAACGTAGGGATCTATGCAAAACACAAAGGATCAGCTCTTCGTCTTCATTATAATGTTTCAGCAGTAGTGATGCAATTTACCTGTAAGGCGGCGGAAATCCCAAACGCCTTTTCCTTCCAACTCCCAATTCCAAATGGGAATGCTGGGATTCAGTCTGCCCAATAGGCCGTTAATGCAATGACCAGGTATCTCCCAAATGCGGAAGAAGCCCAAAACATGGTCGATTCGGTAGCTGGAATGGTTATGGTCAATAACAACGAAAAAACGAAAAAATAAAATAGCTAATGCTCTGAGATACGTACGCATGGAAATACTTGGAAAGCACTTGCAGGCGCTGCCGCCACCAACTGTAATTATCTTTCGCCATTTCTTCCCAGTTGTAAGTGGGAAAGCCCCAGTTTTGACCATACTTGGCTAAACACCATAGGGTTAAGGATAATGATTTTTGGTTAGCAAGATTCGTAACTCGGATGACAACAAAGGTTACACACCAAAATAGTCAGGTGGTGCTCCAGTCTGCTTATCAAGGTTGAACAGGTGAGGATGTAGCCACGCATCCACACTGAGAGGATCCACACCAATAGGCAAGTCTCCTTTTATTACCACCCCTTTCTCCGCTGCATATCTTGATGCATCGGAAAGCTGCCGGGAAAGATGGTATTGCACAAAGTAGTGGTAAGCAATATTGTCCTCATAGATATCACTTGTGGGACTGGTAAGAGTAGCGATGACTTCCTGTAAAGTTGTACCTCTACGTTAATTCCCGCCAATGTTGCAAAGGTGAAATCAACTAACTGCTATACCTCTGTGATGGTGGTGTATTTTGGCCACTTGTGAAAGTCAGCTGTGGAGTTGAGTTCCTTCAGATAGGAGAAGAGAGCGTAGGCTGGGAGCCATGACTCGTGCTCTTTTACGAATGCTTTAAGTTCGGAGCTATGCAGCCACGCCTGTTTGTAATGGCTGTATATCCTTTTAAGATATTTGTTTTTAATGGCCATAACTCTCTGTGAATGCGGAAAAATATGTATCATAAGCCAAAAAGGAGAACAAAACAAGGGGAGAAAAAGAAAAAGGGAGGGAACCTCGTAGTCAAGTGGTGCATCTCCTTTCATTGCTTTAACATGTCGTTGGATCTTCTTTAGAACGTTCGCAGGCGGGTCCAGCTGCTGAAGGTTGAGGTAAATCGGATGCAAGGCAAACACGGAGATTGCACTATGCAACAGAATCAAGACGCCAATGATAAGTACAGGAGAAGAGGAGCGGAAGTAAAGCACTACAAGAGGGAACCAAGATACCTGTAAGGATAAGAATCCCACCACATGCCATGGGCGGTGGTATCGTTGACAGGCAAAAGCTGGATGAGCTGAAGGCCCACCAACTTGGCCCAATCAATCAACAGCTTGATATCGGGAAATTCACCCACTCCCAAACCATTCTCACTGCGCAGCGAAAAAACGGGTACAGCAGCGCCAGCTCCTTTCCATGGCCCTATCTCGGACTAGTTCAATTGGAGTTAGTTATAAATATTCGTTAGCATGTCGAGAGGACATACATATGAACAGTCACACAAGCGGGAAAAACTACCCTAAACAAGCCATCATCAAAGAGAAACAGAGGCATGTCCTCTAGTTGGTCAGGAAATGCATTGAATACTCTATTGGGACCACTCTCCCATGCCACCTACGCATTCAAAAATTTTGGTGTTAGCGTTATAAGCAAAGCAATAAAGAGTCTCCTTCAGTAAAACAGGGTACCTCTGTGAAAGAACTGTCGCGAAGGATGTATTTATACTCGAAAGGTATGTCATCCTCGGGAACTAGTATGGTAAGCTGCCAAAGCGACTCTCCTACTCTAGAGAGAGGCAATGCTCGACTGGGGTACCAGGAGCCCAGAGTCTCACAACTTCCAACAACGCAAATGGATTTTGAGCTGCCCACATAGTCATGACGCAACTTGAGTTGAAGTAAAACACTTGAAGAGTCTGTAAGTGGTTTTTCTGTTAGCTCACCCCAAAGAAAGACAAGCACACAAGCATTGAACAAGCTGTTAACACCGACCATCGTTTCGCTTCTCCAGGCCTTCACGCAATGCCTCATTGAGCTCTTCTTGGGCAATGCTTGGGGACGGGGCGTCCGAGTTCTTCCCTCTAAAGATGACCTTGCTGAAGGCTGCCGTCCTTTTCACTTCTTCGAAGGGGCCCAACCCTTCCTATTCGTGTTCAACCAGCCAAGGGAGAGCGAGCAAGAGAGAGAGAGAGAGAGAGAGAGGCATCAGCGTTTGGAGAAGACCAAAAAGAACGACAAGAGAGAGAAGAGAGAGAAGAGTAAGAAGAGAGAGAGAGAGAGAGAGAGAGAGAGAGAGAGAGAGGGAGAGAGTGGAGAAGTGGAAAAATAGCTTGCAGAGAAGAGCAAGGGACTCACCTGCCAAACATGAGAAAGCAAAGCATTGGTGGGCGGCACACGAAGGGTTCTGTTGGGGTCACCCTCCCAACGGACGGCAATACGGCTGTGACTGTTAACTACCACAAATTTATACTCTATGTTGAGATGGGGCTCCAACTCCACTTCCCCTTCCCAGTCGCCCTCCTCCGCCACCCAGTTCATCCTGTTGTTTTGTTCGGTGAGCTATGGGAAAAAAAAGGTTTACAGTGAAAGAGGACACTGAAAGAGAGCGCCACCCACCTCACTGACTGCACAGGGTTCCAGAGGCCGAGGCTAGGAAGGTCTCCCACAAGCGCCACCTCTTGACCCCATTCCGTCTTGTAGTTCACTCGGAAGCACAGTTTGACGGTGGAGCTCGTCATCGTCAAAAAAAAAAAAAGTTGGTTCTTTCTCCGCAGCAGCAACAGCAGTTCGTGAATTCCCCCAAAAAAAAGCCACCAGGCGGAGTAGAGAGACCAAAAGCTTGCCCTCGAAAATATTCTGCTACTGGGCAAGACGAAGCAGCAGCAGCAGCAGCAGCAGCAGCTGGTATCTTGATATCTATCCGTAATAATTACTAGCAGCGGGGCAGCGGGGCAGAGCACAGCGGTTGGTCATTTGTTCTCCCTCCCCTTTCTGCCACTTTTCAGCAGGGCGTCTGCCAACTTTCGTGTGGCGTCAACCGGAACACTGTTCTGATTGTGTCGACCCGAAATAAGCCATCAGGATTATTGTCGATAATTCACCAATAATTATCGTAACAAATGGTGAACAGGAACCACCAACGACCACAACCACCACCACAGCAGCAGCAGCAGCAGCAGCAGCAGCAGCAGCAGCAGCAGCAGCAGCAGCAGCAGCAGGAGGAGGAGGAGGAGGAGGAGGACGTAAAGCGTAATGAGCTCCGCGGTGCCACTGGTCTTGCGCGGCGCCCAACGAGGCGGCGGGGAGAAGGAACAGGCGGAGGCGGAGGAACAACAGGCCCCGCAGGAGGAGACCGAGGAGAATAAGCAGGAAGGCAGCGACACATGGAGAAGGCTGAAAAAGACCGACAAGGAACGCTACCTCGACGACTTTGAGCTGGAGGTGGAGGGCAAAAAGCTTGTCATCCACCAAGGCCTCGCCAACTCGGTCGAAATCGTTGGCCTCACCGTTTGGGACTCGGTAAACTTTTTTCTTTGACTCCTTTTTGCCTCCTCCTTTTTCGTGCCATCCCATCTTACACTGAAACAATAACAAAGAGCATCGTGTTGAGCAAGTTTTTGGAGCATCGCAAGAGCCAGGACCCTTCCTCCGTCGTCGGCAAACGGATCATAGAAGTGGGCGGTGGTTGTGGCGTGCTCAGTCTGTCGGCAGCCGTGCTTGGGGCCAACGTCATAGGCACCGACTGCAAATGGATCGTCCCTCTCATGAAGCTTAACGCCCAAAAGAATGCCTCCCTCATTACCGATGGCCAATTGGTCGTTCAAGAATTGTTTTGGTATCTTGTTCTTCTCCTTGTTCTCTCTCACTTTCTCTCCCTCTTTCCTCTGCTTCCTCTCCTCCTGCTCTCTCTCTCTCTCTCTGTTTTTTCTATTCCTGCTCTCGTTCTCTGCCTCATCAAAAAACGCAAAACAAGGGGAAACGAGAGCGACTACAAAGGGCTGGGCCACTTTGACATGGTGCTGGCCGCTGACACAGTGTACCTAGACAAGAAGGTCCCGGACCTGCTGGCCACCATTTGGGCTCTGGCCGATGAGGACACCGAAATCCTCTTTGGCTTTCAGGAACACAACCCCGAGTCAGTGCGCGTGTTCTGGAGCCTCGTGTACAATTACTTTAGCGGAGACAGGGTATGCTCCAAATGCACATCGTGCAATTCCTGAGAACATGAACGCTAAAAACTTGCATTTTTTGGTTTTTTCTATGAATGCAACACGCAGGTTGCGGAGAGTGAGTTGGATCCGATCTACCAACATCAGAAGATAACCATTCTGAGGTTGAAGAAGAATCCAGAGATCAAATCGACGTCCGCCAGCAATGCATCCGACTAGTTTGCTCTTTTTCAAACGTATAGCAATAGTAATAGTAATTGTTATAGTACATTATTCATGTGTTTGGTGATCCATTCGATCCAGCAGCAGCGAACAACCATGATTACGAGGATGCACTGTTATTGGTAGCCAACAAGCCACATGCATACAGCACCCGAAGCAGCTCTAGATTGCTACTGTTCAGTTTGTAACCAATGTCCACGCTTCGTAGTTCTTTGTGCTCCTTTGTTCCGTTGGAAATGAGAACAGCAAAGCAAAGATGCAGGGAAAAAAGAACAGAGAAGAAGAATACTTACAGCAGCCATTAAGATGACAGGACGTATAGCGGAAGGATCCATGGAATTCCCGGCCAGGAAGAGTTCCTTGACGGTGGCGCTCTTGCCAACGGCCTTGGCAAGGAGGGCAAGTGCCGCAGAGTCCAACCCGCACTTTTCCAAATGGAGGGAGGTGATGCTTTGGTTGCATTTCAGCAGCTTGGCGATATGTCGTATGCCTGCTACCCCTGTTATTTTAATTTTCAATTTAGTAATAGGGAAAATGAGCGTTGGCTTCCAAGATGAGAGGAGATAATGTGAGAGAGAGAGAGAGAGAGAGAGAGAAGGGGTTACCGATTTTATTTCCATCCAAGTGAAGAGCAGGAAGGACATGAGGCCTACTAAGTGCTTCGCAAAGATGCTTAACGGCATTATCAGTCATGGCGGTGCGTTTTAATCGCAATTCCTCCAATTGGCTGTTTATAAATTTATATACCGAAATGAGATAAGGCAAGAGAAAAGTGAGAAAAGCGAACCGGTGGTTGTCTAAACACTCGGATAGAAGTTGAACCCCAGCTTCGCCCAACGGATTGTTTGTAAGACTAAGCCCTTGTATGCTTGTGTTTTGCTTTAATGCCTTAATGGCGTTACGACGAGTTAGAGGCGAGGTGCTTTTGAAGTTTGAAGCAAGGCCCACGAACCTCTTGCAATGATCTGGCTCCTTCAGCGTCGATGCCGTTGTAGCTCAAATCGAGATAGAGGAGGCTTTGGTTGATCTTCAGGGCATCACAGAGGGAGTCCAGACCAAGCTTATCAAGCCCGGTCTGCTTCAACGAGAGCACTTGCAACGTTTTGTGGTGGCGCACTACCTGGGAGAGAGCAACCATGCCCTCCAGAGACACCGAGGTTTCGTCCAGATAAAGTTTCTTCACAAACGGATGATGCAGGAATTGTACCAGGTTGAGATTAAGGGGTTGGCTCTGAACCTTCATCTTTTTCACGTAGGCCAATTCGGCACTCTTACAGGTGAAGAGGAGATGCCATCGTATGTTTTCGTCGTCATCATCTGCGTAGAAATAAAGTTTTCTTCCTTCTGTTATTAACAGGTTACATGGCTTGCAATAACCTTGGTCAGTATTCTTGATAAAGTGCGAAGACAGAGAAATAGGGCACGTATAGATACCCTAGCGCTGCCTTCTCTGAGTTTCAACTCGTCCACTATACAACTATCAAAGTGAATGGAGTTGATAGGTTCTTTCTCTCCTTCTTTCGCAAAATAAGTTAAATGTGGTCCCTATATTGTTATTGAAAGCCACGTATTTGTCAGGCAGAGAGAGAGAGAGAGAGAGAGACCGAGAGCAGAGGAAAAGAGAGAGAGCAACTTAATGCGTACTTTGAGTTGGAACCATCTCTTTTTCCAGTTCCTTCGGGTTCTTCCTTTCTTGTTGAGCCAACCACATATCAACACCTTCATCAGCAATTATTTTCATTTGATGTTGTTTGGTTTACTTGTTAGTTTGACGGGAACAAAAAGCAGGAGGAGACAAGGCAACGAACCTCATTTTCAATGCTGTCGTAGTCAGTTGGCGTTCGCAGTTGCTTCTTTTTCTTCAACAACTTTCCACTTTTGTGCAGTTTAACCTATAGCACGCACTATGGTGAGAAAAAGGCGATGCTGACGAAGAGGAACCAGGATAAAAAGAGGAGGCACAAGGCATACCGGTCTTTCAACAGAAGCAACGGTGCCACTGTCCTCTGGCTTCACCTCAATCGCTGCCACTGTTTCAGCATTTTCCTGCTGTGGAGGTGCCTGTGTTTCGTCTTTGTGGCCATCGCTTTCAGAAGAGGCCTCGCTGGGTGGGAGCTTCTCTCTTTTGCCGATAGCAATGGAGGGGGCGTTATTACTGCCGCCACCCTCCTCCACAGCAGCAGGCATGGTCACACCCTCTTCCAGCACTTGAACAAACTCTATGGAAAACCAGCCCTGTTGTGTAGTTATAAAGCGGTAAGCACCCGCTCGAGTTTGTTCGTTTTTGATTAAAATAAAGTTTTAAAGAGTACCTGAGTGCCGTTGGACAGTTGACCGATGGCCCACCCAGTTGCATCCTGCAGCGCGTTTTCTTGGTCAGGAGCAGGAACTGCCTAACAAAGGCTTCAAAATTTTAAGAAACAAAACAACAAACAAAACCAACCAAAAACAGAAGATGGAAGCGATCTCCTTTGCGAAAGGTGAGCTCTTTGGCTTCCGTGGCTTGGTAGTCGAAGATGGCCTCCACCAAGGCCGGCGTGCCTATTTTTCCCTCGTGGTCCTCCCCTTCGGCGGCGGCCTCCAGCGCGCCGGCCGTGGGGGGGCGCCCTCCCAGTTTGTCTTTGAGGGACCCAGGGTGAAGGCTGGTGTGGCCCAACTTTTTGAGCGACTTTTTCATGATACGCTATGATGCGTTGCTTCCCAAAGGTAACGAGAATAATTCAACTGGCCGGTACGGTTATCCTTCGTTCACCTCACGGCCTCTTCACCTCTTCGCAGCGGTGGCCGGGTTAAGGCCAAGAAAAATGAAAGAATAGAAAAAAAGAGCAGTAATACCTTTTTTTTTAAAAAAAAAAACGATAAGGTTCACGGTGGCAAACAACAACAGGTTTTAATCCTTTTTGCCAAACGTGTCTCTCTCTCTTCGTTTTTCTTTTCCTTCTCTCTCTTTCTATTATTCTTTTTTTCTATTCCTTTTGATTAATTATCGCGTTTTTGGTGAGGTCACGATTTCCTTTCATAGTAAATTTTGACGTAATCAGATACTCATCTGCCCATAAATCAGGAGGGATGCGTCATCATTGCTATTTATAGAAATAAATGATGTAACCGATCTATGTTTTGGTAAGCATACACGTCATCGCGACACGAAAAGGAAGCCCTTGTTGAAAAAGAAAAGGAGGAAGGAGGAGAGAGAGAAAGAGTTGGAAGCAGGCCTGCTGCTGCGCTGAAGGAATACCCTTTGCGGCTAGCTTCTTCTGCTGCTGCTACTTATTCTTCTTCCTTGCAAGGACCAAAGCCCTGAAATCAGACTATTTGTGTGTGTTTTTGTTGAAATCGTTTCCTATGGCTTCCACGAAGAAGGCACGCACCTCCCCTCGCGCCAAAAAACAATCCTCCTCCAAAGGGCTTTGGGCGCCCCCTCCTTCTGCTGCCTCTTCCTCGCCGCTGCAGGTGCCGGTGGCCATATGGGATGGCCCTCCTACGCATCGCGTGACTTGCGTTGTGGTCTCACCCGATGGACAACACCTCATAACCGGATCTCGCTCCGGCCAGCTATGCGTTTGGACTCTGTCCAGAAAGAAAGGCATCAAGGTTATTGATCTTTCCTTCTCTCTCTCTCTCTCTCTCTCTTGTTCGGTTCTTGTTGTTTCTTGTTCTTTATCACTCACTTTTACCAACAACTGCACAGGTGAATGAACGGTTGCAACCTCTGATGATGCTCATTGGCTGCACCTCTCCCATTTTAGCCCTTGCCTTTGGCACTCATGAATGGACTTCTGTCGTTGTCAGCTGTGCGTTCTCTATCTGCTTCGCTGCTTCTCTGTCTATGACCCGTTATCAACCTTTGCTTCTCTCCGAACATGGCTTGCTATCAACCGCAACTGATTCTCTCTCTCTCTCCCTCTCTCTCTCTCTCTCCCTTCATTATTTGGTATCGGATTGGAAACAGTGTCGGAAGATGGAACGTTGTGTGCATGGGACTACACGGAGGGTTGTTGCGTGGACAGCGTTCCTCAACTTTTTGATCGAACGTCAACAGAAGGAATGGACAGTCCGACAAAGATGGTCACCATGCCCGACAACAGGCACATAGCTTGCGCTGGACAAAGCTCCCTTGTTTTCATTGTTGATTTGTGGATGATGAAGGTACTCCTCTCTCTCTCTCTCTCTCTCTCTCTTGTATATTTAACCGTACAAACACAATGTAAACATTGCAGGTGGTACACAAGATAAAGCGCCATTCGGATTGGGTTATTGATCTCTTTAGTTGCGACCTGGGAGGAGGCATGAGGCACCATCCTTGTCTACTATCTATGGGCATAGATGGTATCCTTCACTTCTCATCGCTGTTGAAAGTATGTGGTGGCGGAAACGGTGGCGCTGCTGATGGCGGTGCTGCTGGGTTATCTCTCACCTCTTCATCTGGATCTGTATCGACTCTATCTCCCGAGTTTGCACTTCAGACGCTGTGCCTTAGCCCTGATAGCGCTTTGCCCGTTGCTGTTAGTGTATCACCTTCACTTCAGACTCTACTCATACTTACTGAAACTCATTGGCTTGTACGTCAATACCTTTGTGAATGTGCTTGCATCTTTGATGGGATAACATTCACTAATCCCATTTCTTATTGATTTTCGCATAGATTTACACGATGCAAAGCCCAAGATTGCTTGCGTCTGTGGAATGCCCTACAATACCTACAGTTATAAAAGGAGCAAGTGGGGAAGCTGATGGCTCGAAAACTCAAAGCGAGCACAACAACAGGTATGGTGATATCAGCCGTTGGTCTGGTGCTGCCTATTTGAGCCCACTCCAGATTGTGATATGGGCAGAGGTATGTTTTACATGTCATTATACTCCTACAAAATTAATCTGGTAATAGAGACATCACTGAGCTTATTTTTGTTTCTTAAGAATGGGACAAGTTTTATTTATGACCTGCCAGAAAAATGGAAGGACCTACCTGCATTTAACCTTAGTGAAACAGACCTACAGGGTGTTGGCCACATTGATGTGCCTCACACGAACGGCATCTCTTCTTCTGGCATCACCGAAGCGATCCAAACAAATGGTGCTTCGAGCACAACCGGAGATGGGACTGCCTCCTCCGCACCAACCGATAGAGCACAATCGCAAGGCTCGATGTTATTACCTGGTATTCATAGACGCGCTGAGAAGATCTTTAAGTCATCATCTAGCCCACATTTGTCCTCACTCTCATCTTCTCATTCCCCAATTATATCCTCCTCCACGACCCTCATCAATAGCAAAACGAGAGAGAAGACTGCTGAGTGGAAAATCACAGTGTCTCCCTCCTCTTCCGACGAGTTCATATCATCATCACCTGACCAATCCATCACTCAGACTGCAAAAGCTTCCATTTCTGGTCCAAAGCTTCCAGTCCTTTCTCACGTTTATGACTGTGGGGAGACTTTCCTACACCAGTTTGCAGACAAAGCTTTATCCTCATCGTCTTCTGCTTCTATAAGCAGCCTGTTGCAAGATGGTCCCTCTTCAGCAACTGCTTTGCCCTTTTCTTCCATCCTTCTTCATTGTCATCACCACATGCTAGTAGCCGCCGACAAACAGGGTCGTGTCCTTGTTTGGCGGGTGCCAAGACCCTCGTATGACTACTCTTCCTCTGCTACAATCCCAACTACTGTCAAGCCAACCGTTACTCCATGGGCGTATTCATCGTTATCGTGGGGTTGGCCCTCTGCTTCTTTGAGTTCCTCTTCCACCTTCTCCACTTCGCCTGCCTCCCAAATCACTTTTTCATTGGTCGAAGAAGAAAGCCTTACTCTCCTTCGGGGTTACGAAAACGGTGACATCAGCATCAGGGACCTGCCAACTCGTAAACAGGCCACCTCTCGACGGATAAAGCACGCCCATTCTTCCAGGATAACGAGTCTGCTAACCTACCACACCGGAACTCGCGACTTTTTGGTTTCTTCTTCTGCTGATTGTTTGATCAAAGTTTGGAATCTTCGCACATTGGAGTTGCTTCACGTGTTCTCACAACATACAAACGCAGTAACACAACTATACCAACCATACGGGCCTTTTAAAGAAAAGCCTGCTCCTTTTCTCTCCTACAAAACTACCACCGTAAAAACAGACCAAACGGCGGATCGAGACGATTCTGGTGCCCAAGAAACTCATTCTATGGTGGTGGCCACCAAGGCTGGCGTTGGCACTATAACCGCTGGTGTGTTCTTATCTGTTTCCATGGATAAGTCTGTTGGTCTCTTTTCGTTGGAAAATATGAATTGGTATCTTGCTATCCTGTTGTGCCAAGTCAAAGTCTGACTGACTCTCTTCTGTTGTTAACAAGCATGCGGATATTTGGAGGCCATGCCACTCAAATAGCAGGTATTGGGTTGAAAATCCTACAAGACTACCTCATCGTGCATTGCGAAGATGGTTCTGTATCGGTGTGGGAGGTACCTTTTTTCTCTCTCTCTCTCTCTCCTCTCAGTAGTAATGACATATCTGTACGCTGTATAGTTGAGTTCTGGTATTCTTGAAAGTTGTGTGCACGGTCGCTCCGCAATGGAAATACTTCATAGCACAACCATGCTTACCACGGAGTACGTACTTATTTATACAAACGTTTGAAGGGTATCTGACTTTGGTTTTCCTTTGTGCACAAAAAGGAACACGTCAATTGACACTTCACAAAGGACCGCCAAAGCGTTGAGCCTTTGCGTTGGAGAGCGTAGCCAACAGGAGCATCACTCGCCTCTTCAAATTCTACTTCTTGATATAAAGAATATCGTACATGATCTTTATACGCACCTGCGTCAACCATCTGCTACTTCTTCTACTCCATCGGTGCCTACCACCTCCTCGACTAAAAAAGCTGGGCATCGTAAGAGCACCTCCTCAATAGAACGAGGTTCCAGTGGTGAGGATAGCGGTTCTCCATGCTCGTGGAAGAAAACGAATCCGTGTTTAAGAACCCAATCTGTATCCCTCTTCACTTATCTCATTCCCTGGAATGCCTCCACTTCGCTAGATCGGATATGCAGAGAGGAGCTTCGTCTTATGCCTCCTGACCCAGCCATTACCGTTGGCATTCAAACGTAAGAACTACCTTCTCTCCCTCTCTCTCAATGGAACTACGCCTCATCTCTCTCTCTCTCTGTTCGTGGAAAAGCACTACTCCTGCAGGAAATATGTACAGCATGTTAGTGCCCGGAAAGGCGACTGGTGCTGGCCGGTGGCAAATTTCGAGTCACCTAACAGCTTTACATACCCTTTCTGCCGTTACAGTTATCAAAACTATGCTTCAACTGGGTGACAATAAGAATGCAACTAGCCAGTTGCTCTCTTACTTTTGTGCGTTAGCCCCTGATATGACTCCAAATTATATAGGCCCATCTCTTCCTTTCTTGGCACGTTATTGGCAAGATCCGTTTGGTTTGCTTCTCCCTCTTTTCTTCAGGCAACTTAAAATACAAAACACTTAAACATATCAACCAGATGATGTGATGCAATCAGCAAGATCCATCTTCTCGACGACAACCAGCAGAATGTCACCTGAATCCCTCAAGTCGTTCGCGTTGTCGTGGTCTAGCCAACGTATGTATCTTTTCCTACTAAAAAATTAGAAGTTTGGCCAAAGGATTAACAGCTTACAACTCCACAATAGTGCGACTTTCAGATTCTGGAATTAGTACCGTGCAAAGTAAACGAGCGTCGGTGGTGCTAGTGTTAGCCATTCTTGCCTCAGAGCGTCCGGATTGCATTGATGAAATGTATCTCTCTCCTCCAAATCTATGCCTAGTAGAAGAATGTAACACTTTGTGGTAATAGGTTGGCACGGGAGGCTACTAAAACTCTTTTACGGCTGTTGAAGCAAAAGAGCAACAACAGCATGCGAGTTACTGCTGCAGAGTTGCTAGGAAAAGGCTTTGCTATATGGAAACCTCATGTGAAGAGCTTGAGATCCCTTGTGCGCGCCCTGTTTGCACTCACGCTGGTAACCGAGCCACCGAATATAGCTGGTATTGCACACCACAGCCTTATGCTGATAGGTATACAAGAGCCAAGGGCCACCATCGATGCTATTGGAGAAATTATCGCTCGAACGGACATTGGTACAAGAGAGCGCTCCGACGCGCTAGCCTTGCTTGGAAGCTTTGTGAAGAAGGATCCTGTTGCGCTGCTACCGGAGCTTCCCCGTTTGGTAGACACCGTGGTCCGTTCTTTGGATCCAAATGTGCCTCACCTCCGCGAAAGCTGCCTTAAAGGAGCAACTACCGTTCTGCATTCTTTGGTTAAGCTCTTCCCGATGGTTAGTTTCCATCAGAAGACCCAACGCCTGGCCGTTGGAAGCGAACGTGCCGTCATAGTCATCTACGACTTGAAAACAGCAACCAAGTGGCACGTTCTGGAAGGAGGACACAAGTCTGCCATCACCGCCCTTCTCTTCAATCGCAAAGGAGATACGCTGGCTTCTTACGCCATGGAAGACTCCAACGTTGTTATCTGGGGAACCAAGTCCTCATTCCTGTATGTCTTTGGTTCCAACCCTCACTGTATCCAAATTTCGCCCGTTCCAAAAATCTCTCGTACGCCTTCTCTCTTCTCTCTTCTCTTCGCGCTTCTCTAGCTCACCTGTTCCACGTATCGTGAGCAGCATTACCATTGCTTTCTTCGATGTTGGATGTAGTGGAGATGGATTGGGTGGACGACAAAACATTAAAAGTGAACACAGGCCCCTACGGCAAATTCATAGTAAAGCTCACGCATGTGAAGCGAAAATTAGTAAGCAATACAAATAGTCGTTGTTGTTGTGGAAACAAAAAAAAAGGAGGGAAGGAAACAATGAGCTTAGCTGGGTTGGAGTCTAACTTCCACATTCATCGCCTTGGCGACCTTATTAAAGAGAACAGGATCCTTTAGCAATTGTAGCAGCAGCAGCGCCGCTTTGCTGTGCTCTTCTTCAGCAAACCAGAGCCCCATTTCCTCTTCAGACTCCTCCGCCTGCTGCTCACCGCTCTCCCTTCGTCGCCATCAGCTTGGCTGTTCCTCCTTACTGCTCGCCATTCTTGCCGCGCCTCTCCCTCTTTCTCTTCCCTTTCGTCTTCTTTTGTCTTTTCTTCTTCTGCTTTTGTGTGTTCTTGTTTTGTGTGTTCAGTCTCCTTTTCTTCTTCTTTTGGCGTTTCATCTCTTGTGTGTTCGGTCTCCTTTTCTCCTTCTGCTTGCGCTGCTGCTGGAGTGACCTTACTATCATCAACAGTAGTTGTTGCTTCCGTTTGTGAGACCGTAGCAGCTTTTCCTCCTCCGTCGACTTTCTCCAAAAGCTTCTTCTCTATTTGAGCAACGCGGCGCTTTCGCTCCTCCTTTTGTGAGTATTCAGTTCTGCCACCGCCGATTTTCAGCGGTCTGCCCTCCAACAAAGCGGATGAGGCCGATGCCGCTGTGCTAACCAACTGAATGCGTTGCTGTTGCTGCTGCTGCTGTCGATTGGGGGCGGTACCGATGGTCATCACTGCTTTTCGAAAGACGCGAAGGGCTTCCAGGAGGGCTTTGAGTTTTCGTGTCGGTCGTGTTATTGGGGAGTCCTTTCATTTTTCTTTCTATCTCTTCTACTCTTCTCCGGCGCTCTTCCCGTTCCTTTCGCTTCTGCGCATCCGGTTCGACATACTTGGGAGCTGTGCGAAAGCATTCAACGCTGATGCTGCGAGGAGGCCCCTCCAGGGAAGGCCGCTTCTGAGAGTTCATGGAAAGGGACGGTCGATCCCTCACCTGAGCATCAAGAGAGTCGCAGCTGGTGCTGATTTGCAGTTGAGGAGAACTGGAAAGCCATGAGCTGCGTATATGTTTTTCTGTCTTGTTCACTGCAGAGTTGGATGCATCTTTGAGAGGAGCGCTTCCTATTGTTTTGCTTTGCATGCGAGTCCGGCTTGCTAGCGTTGGCGGTAAATGTTGCTTACATTCCTTTTTTGTTTTTTGAATGAATATCAGCCACACATAACTTGTACATAGAGAGGAAATTTTTAAAAAAAGGAGTAACGCACAATTATTGTTTGAAAGTGTTCTGCTAGAGTAGGATAACACTCTTTCACGAATTTGTTGAGTGCAGCCATGTGTCGTTCTCGCTCTCCAAAGTAAACACCTGTAGCGATAGCTTGCATGGTTTTGGAAACAAGTACACTGGAGCGAAATACACTCTTATCAGGTACTTTAGCTACATAAGATAATCGTTATTAGCATTAGAAACGTCAACATAAGAGAGAGAGAGAGAGAGAGAGAGAGAGAGAGAGAACAACCATCAACTAGGCCAAAGTGCTGAGGAGAAACGAGGGCGGGGCATAAAAACTTAGTAAAGAGAAAAGACTGTACAACAATGTGCCTCTTCGTGGGCCAGCAATTAATTACAATTTCATGCATCCTTTGACAGATGCGCCGAAACGTCCTTTCAAGAAAGAGATGGGAAGAAACAATGTTTAAAAAAAACCCTCGTCTTGCAAGTTAGCCATTTTAAAAAAACAAAACGTACAATGGCAACGCAGGCATCGACGCGAAAAGGCGTTCTATTAGAACTCTGCATATCTCCTTTACCTTGGATATGCATTTTTTTGTTTCTTCTTTCGATTTAGTGATGCTGGGGTCCAACTGGTGTATTTCTTGAGGTTATAATGCTTGTTGATTACAAGGAAAAACGAGAGCAAAAACGTACAACGAGAGGTTTATCCAGCTTAAATAAAAGTTGGGTAACGGGCATCAGGACCGCTCGTAGATAGGGTTGCAGCGCCATTTTCATGTACGCTGGTAACATTTTGCCAATCATACTACCCGCCAGAAACAGGTCCGTTATTGACACTATACAAAACAAAATAATTGAATCACCAGGAAAAGGAGGAACAAAGAAGAGGAAGCAGAACAAGAAGAAGCAGCAGCAGCAACAACAACAACAATAACCAAAGAGGTACCTGTATGCGCTACTTCAATAGAGCAGAGCTTTACGAAAAGATCTACCAGACGACGATGATTTGCGAACACGATGATAAGGGCATTACCGATGCAATCCATTTTGTGTTGGGAAATGCCGCTTGTGCTGGAACAAAGGGCCGATACGACGCTCAGATGCGGTTTTAGCAGTACGTTGATAAAGTCATTGATGAGCTCCTTTGCTCCCTCTTTTGCTAGAAACCGAGCGACGCTGTTTTCTATTGTTGTTTGTTCGCTTTCTTCCCCATCACTATCCATCTTTTTATATCTTTCAATAACGGCAACTAATTCCTCAAAGGCCTTGAGGTAGAGAAAGAGAGAGCAGCAAGAGAAGTTATTCACTCTTCTCATAACGGACATATAAAAATAATAATATTACCTTTTGGTCTGGAACTTCTTTCAAAAGCCACACGAGCTCACCTTCATCCTGTTTTTGCTTCATAGCTTCGAGAGGAACATCATGTTCACCCATCACTATTTCAGTGGGAGCGGGCTTCGTGGTCGATGAAGAAGGAGAGGAAGAGGTTGCCGGAGAAGAGGAGACCAACAAAGCCAACGCAAAGCGGGAGCTGTATGCTGGTACCATAGACTTCTTGAGATTGCCTGTGTGCAACATGGGCACCTCTCCAACCTTTTTCCGTAGCCGCTGAATAACTTCAGTCGTTTGCTCGTTTTCTTTAAGAAGCAAACTGCGATAAGAATTATCTTGCAAGAATATCTTCACCACCGCCTTAACGTTCAATAAAAAGAAACTTCAGTATGGTAACCAAAGTAAAACACGTGTTTGGAACTTACCTCTTTTGCATCCGCAGCCAGCTTTTGCTAGAAAACAAAAAGTGAGATAGCGCAACAAACAACAGGAAAAGGACGAGAAGAGAAAGGACGCTCTCGAATATATACCTGGCTTTGCAGATTCCGTTCTTGCATGGCTGTCAAATACTCGCAGGCTAACTGCGAGTTAGACGCCTGACAGTCCATTGAAGAATTGCTATTGCTGTTGCCACTACCTCCAGAAGGGGTTGCCATTTTCTTGGTTGTGGTTGGACTGTGCATTTCCTCTAGCTTCTCTCGCGGTGTCTGCTTCGACTCGCTTTGGCTGGCAAAAAGGTAGGTCGAGTTGGTTCTCGGCCGCATATTCAAAAATTGGTGTTGGAGGAGCTGCGTTGCGCCCGGCCGTTGCTGTGGGTCCTTGTCAAGACACAAATTGAGAAACTCCAAAAAATGTTGCGACCATTCCTCTTTACGGGTCAGTTGTGGCGGAGGTCCGCTTACTATTTGAAAGACCGCCTGTGGAAACATATGCATTAGAATATGTCGCGCGTTGGGAAAACAGAGAGAGAGAGAGAGAGAGAGTGAGAGTGAGAGTGAGAGTGAGAGAGAGGTGAGAGAGAAGGTACAGAAAGAGGCTCTTGAGAGAAAAAAGGATGAAATGGTTCCGCCAGCTCAAGTATTGTCATGCCAAGAGACCAAATGTCAGTCTGCTCAATTTGGGGTAACAAAGCAAAGAGATCAGAACACAACGTTTCATAGAAACCATTAAGCACGAAAGAAAAGGAAAAGCGACCTTTTGGTCATAACCATCTCCAACAATCAACTCAGGAGACATCCAAAAGGGGCTTCCAATCTGGGTACTCTTCTTTTCGTTGGGACTAACCAAAGTAGTGATACCAAAATCGGCGAGCTTCACTTGTCCCTTTTTGTTGAGAAGAACGTTTCCTGCTTTTATGTCTGCTCTCCCAAGTTAGATGTTCATAATGAGCGTTATGTTGCTGTAACTACTTGCGAAGGAAGTGGAGGAAGAACGTGCCTCGATGGATCATGCGGCGAGAGTGAAGGTGTTCTAGGCCTTTAAGAACTTGGTAGACTATCATTCGAATCTGGCTCTCTGAGAGGGCTTGCTTTTTCACCACCAGCAAATCACCTATCGACCCCGCATCGAAATACTCCATTGCGATCTATCCCATGGGAATCACACATGTAAGAACGAGAAAAAATAAACATGAATAGAAGCAGAAGCAGAAGCAGAAGGAGGAGAAGGAGAAGAACAAGAACAAGAAGAACAAAGAACGAAGCAAAACAACATATACAACAGCAACATGAGTTATAAGAAATAGCCGAAAACGATAATGAAACAGAAATGAGAAGACCATAGGGCAAGAGAACGAGAAGAAACACAAAATGGTACCCAAAGGTCTCCATTCTTGAAGTAGCTGTTGTAGTACTCAATGCAAAACTGGGAGTTCAGCTCTTTGAGAATGGTGATCTCTCTCAGGCTGTCCTTCAAGTCCTTCTTCGACTGAAAGATGTCCGGCAGCTTCTTAACGGCCGCAATGGTGCCATCCATACGATTGATAGCTTTGTAAACAGTCCCATGAGAGCTGTTTAAGAGAGCGAGTGATGAGTTTTAAAAAAAAAACAGGACCACTGGGTGAGAAGCCACCATCAAAGAGCGAAAAACGACGAACCCTTTGCCAAGGATGTCAGTCAGTTCGTAGATCTCCTCCGGATCATGTTTGGCGATCAGGCCGGAGCTTATCAAAATGGTTTCTTCATTGCTTCGCATCGCACCGCCTCTTTACTTTTTTTTTTCGTTTTGCTATACTCTAAAAAAATGCGGGCGGCAAACAAACAACAAAAAAAGACGAGATTAAGAGTGCAGGGGACGGCAAAGAAAAGCAAAGCAGCAGTAGGAATACTTTTTTTTTCTTTTGCTTTTCCTGTTAGGCAGCAACAGGCAAGCTTTGGCCTTCCTGCACTCTCCCGTCTCTCTCCCTCTCTCCTGCCGGCAGTGCGTGGTGCCTTCCTCCTCCCTTTTCGCTTCCAGTCGACAATATTGACGGTAGGTGAGGTCATCCTGGCGCTCTGGTTTGGAAATTTTTCATTAATGGTTGGGAGTTACGCCCGCCACCGTGATGGCGGGGGGCGCCGCCGACGGTTAGCGGGTGGTTGCGGTGGGTTTTGGCAAAGCGGTGCCAACTCGTTGGCGGGGGCACCTTATTTCTTCCCCCTCCCTGTCCAATTCATAAGCCAACGAGTTACCGAAATGAGAGGAGAACGCAATCACACCCCATAATTTTTTTTTGTTTATTATTATTCGGTTATTCATCGCCCAGAGAAGAAATAAAGAGAAAGAGAAAGAGAAGAGAGGAAGGCGCGGAAGGGGGCATTTAACACCGAAAAGAAAAAGGTTTTTGTTTTTTAAGTTTGACCGTTTTTACAAAGCAAGCAGAACCGCGTCGGGGGAGTAAAAACAGAGAAGGTACCTTCGCCGTTGTTTATTCTTCTTCTTCTGTTTATTATTATTCTTCTTTGTGGTTAAAAAAAACTATTTGTTGGGGTTTTTGAACAGAAAAAATAAAATTAGAAAGATAAGCACCTCATAGGCAAGACAATGCACAGCAATTCACCAAGAGGCTCTGGCAGCCAGCTCTTCTCGTCGACCTCCTCTTCCTCCGACTCTTCCTTCCAACGGGGTCAGCTCAGCAACTCCAATTCGACAACCGCCACAAGCCCTGCCGCCTACTATGACTCCTCTTCCGAAGTGGACCTGACGAGCAGCGGGGAGTCCCATGGGGCCGTTGGGCGGGCGAGAGGGCGTGCGGCCTCCGCTAGGGGCTCCTCCGCCTCCTCCTTGGCTTCTTCGGGAGTGGCCTCGCTGCTGCCGCGCGGGATTATTCCCACGGGCGGGGAGGTGGAGATGTTGAAGGACGAGGAAATCACCCCCGAGAACATTGTGAAGGACGAGCTGTTGAAGACTATGTTCAGAGTCTTCCTGGCCAAGAGCTTCTGTTCTGAGAATTTTGACTTTTACCTTGCCGTGGAAGACTTCAAACATAACCATAGGGTTTGTTGTTTTTTTTGTGTATTTTTTTTGTGCGTTTTGTGTTTTAATTCTGTTCTTTTTCTTACGCTTTGTTCTTGCTGTAATGCTGACAATAGATAGGAATACCGGCACCTGCTCTTCGCGAACGAGCTTTTGATATTTATGAAAAATACTTGAAAGAGGTCTTAGCACTTCTTGTTCTTGTTCTTGTTCTTCTTGTTCTTCTTCTTCTTGTTCTTCTTGTTCTTCTTGTTCTTCTTGTTCTTGTTCTTGTTCTTGTTCTTCTTGTTCTTCTTGTTCTTGTTCTTCTTCTTCTTCTTCTTGTTCTTCTTCTTCTTCTTCCACTTCTGCTCCTCCTCTTTGTTTCTTCTTTTGTTCTCTCTCTTTCTTTGTTTCCATACTCTGTAGTTATTATCTTCATTACTCATTTATATCTCTTGCAGGAGAGTGACTCAGAGATCAACGTCAACACTAAAGTGAAACAACAAATGCAAGAGGAGAAGAACAACCTGGAGGCCTCCACCGGCACTCCCAATATTAACTTTTTCGAAGAGGCCCAAAAGTCCATCAGCTTTCTTCTTCAAACGGACACCGTCCCCAAGTTCCTCTCTAGCAGCGACTACAAAACTGTCAAAGGTTCGTTTCCTGTTATCCTCCTTTTCCTTCTTCCACACTAACGGCACAAAATGAAGAATTAAGAGAAGTGGAACATAAGCTACCAAATCTCTTAGGAACATTAGCAGCTTTGAAGGAGGAGATTGAGAAGGTAGAAACAGAAGTGGACCACTTCAGCAACAAAAAAGAAATGCTGGAGGAGTACGTTCGCAACTCAGTGGCAGAGGCGGACCGCATGCTCAAGGAACGTAACGATCAGCTGGAAGAGATGGAAAAGGAGCGAGTGAGAAGGGAAAAGGAGGCGGAGAAGGAGAGGCTCAAGAAGGAAAAAGAAGCAGAGAAGGAGAGGCTCAAGAAAGAAAGAGAGGAGAGAAAGAAAGAGGGAGGTGGAGGAGGCGTCTTTCAGGACTCCATCATGGGATCAATGGGCCTTGCCAACTTGGGACCGCCCAGACCCAAAAAGAAGGAACACAAGATCAAACTTGGAGAGGATTCCTACATCTTCTACGTTGATGGTAATGCCTCCTTTCTCTTCTGTAGTCGAGAGAGAGAGAGAGAGAGAGAGAGAGAGAGAGAGGATTAGCATTAAATGGAATGACGTTGTTAACGTTCGACAAACAGTGCTGCAAGCAAAAGACCTTGTGGCGAGGGACCAGTCGGGAAAACCTACCAAGGCCAATGCCTACATCACCGTTCGTGTGGGACGTCACAAAGAGACCACCAAGGTTGTTATGAACTCCAACAACCCCAAGTGGTACGAAAGCTTTATCTTGTACGTATCCTGCCCTTTTTGCTCCTCTCCCTTCTCTGTTGTTAAGAAGTGAGCAAGTTAGAGCGAGTATGAGAGAGCGAGACTGAAGAGAAGACAGAAGATGTTCTTCATAACTCACTTGCTGCAATAGTGTACTAAAATCAGGAGAGCCACAGAAAGTCAAAGTGGAGGCGGTGCAATACAACGTGATGGGTAAGCCCACCCCTATCGGCGTGCTGCAGTTCCCCGCGGCCAAGTCCTTCAGCGAGCAAGGCGGCGGCGTCAAGCAGCTGCACTGGTTCTCCTTCGAGGCGGCAGTGGAGGGCGCTCCTCCGGGAGAGGGAAAGCTCCAGCTGAGCCTCGACTACCATCGCGTCTTGGGCAAGAAGGAGGAGACCGAGTGCGAGATCTCCAAGGTGCAGCAGCTCATCGCCAGCTTGGAGGGAGAGGGCGCCGACTCGAAGAAGAAAGGAAAGATATCCAGCGGGGACAAGAAGTTGGTCAAGATCTTGAAGCAGAGGGAGTCCAAACTGCAGAAGAGCTTGTCCGCGATGTAACAACACCAACAACGCCAACGACTCGCCTTTCTCGTTAAGTGCAAAGTATGTTTTTTTTACCCACTTTACTCTCCTTTTCAAATGCTATACAGAGCTATAGGTGTTTTTTAACTTGTTGTTTGAAGAAGAAAAAAAACTTTTTGTTTTTAAGTTAAACACAGAGAGAGAGAGAGAGAGAGAGAGAGAGGAGAGGCCGGTGCTGGTGCTGATGCTGTACATTACATTGGGTTTGTGTCGTCGATCAGAAGAAAGCGGCAGACCATCGAACAAAACAGATTATTCAGTCTTGTTTTTTGTCTTTTTGTTTTTCTGTCCGAGGCAGACCAAGGTGGCTCGTAATGGTTCGCCATAAGTTTCGAAGCGTGGCTGGTACGTCTGCGTACCATGAAGAAGAAGGAGGGGGAGGGGGAGGAAGAGGAGGAAAAGAAGAAGAGGAGGCAACTGGTTGGTCCTCCCGCCGCAGCACGCGATAGAAGAAAGCTAGTTTTTTACCGTTTTCTTGCCTTTCCCTTTGAGAGTGTCGGCTTCAGCAGCATATCCCTCTTCCTGGAGTGCGCCGCCTGTATTAGGTGCTTCCATGGCTAGTCTTGCTGACTGGTTGTGCAAAACAAAAAAAGGAGGGTTGCACCACCATGTCGATTGATATCCTTCCAATAGAACAGCCTGAGGAACCTGGATATCGATGTCAATGACCGTCATTGAATGTTGAATGGATATATATATATATATATATTTCTATATGGAACGACATTCCATGTTTAAAATCGACTGCTCGAATCGCTTAACTCAGATCCACACCAGCTTATTACATGACGCTTCGCTTCGTGAAACACCTCATTTGTCACCTTATCATGTGAGGCGCTCATGCACCGAGTGCTCCTTTCCTGCTGCTGGATTCCATACCGATATCACCCTACACGCTAAGGACAGCAGTACGAATTCAGGGCGGAGAGGAGGTAAAGAGTGGCGCCACCTGGACCTGCAGTAAAAAGGGCCAAGTGGAAGGGCTTACTTTTTATTTTTTGGCTTGTCTAAGAGCACCACTCCCAGCGCCGACATGTGAGGCCAGGTCCATGTGCGTTTTTGTTCCCTTTCTCCTCCTTTTCCTTTAACTTGTTTGAAGAACGCTTAAGAGGGAGAGGGAGAGAGAGAAGAGACCGGAGCCAGTGATGCTGTACATTACATTGGGTTTGTGTCGTCGATCAGAAGAAAGCGGCAGACCATCGAACAAAACAGATTATTCAGTCTTGTTTTTTGTCTTTTTGTTTTGCTGTTGGAGGCAGACCAAGGTGGCTGGTAATGGTTCGCCATAAGTTTCGAAGCGTGGCTGGTACGTCTGCGTACCATGAAGAAGAAGGAGGGGGAGGGGGAGGAAGAGGAGGAAAAGAAGAAGAGGAGGCAACTGGTTGGTCCTCCCGCCGCAGCACGCGATAGAGGTAGCCCCCGAACAGACCGGCCGTAAGCAGGCCCATCCCCCACAAACGCCTTCGCCACCGTATGTACTCCCAACTGCCAGCCACGCGTTGGTCCAACTGCTGCCGTTTGCTCACGTTCTTCTCCATCTCCTTTGTTTATTCATAGATATTAAAATTTGTTTATTTTTTTGTTTTTTATTTTGAAAAAAAAAAGAAAAAAGAATAATAAATAATAACAACAAAGCTTTAAGAAGGCAAACAACAAAAAAGCCAAAAGCCAAAAAAAAAAAATTGGAGAGGGTCAGTTGATAAGGCCAGAGTGATGGTGCCTAGCAAGCAGGCCGCTCGTCTCCTCATCCTCGCTGGTGCTGCTGACCTCCGACAGCGAACGAGAAGGAGCCGAAGAGGAAGAGGAGTTTCCGCTCGAGCCCCCGCTTCCTTCCTCTTCGTCCACCTCTCCAGAACGACGGCGGCGGGAAGCGTCAAACGGGGAAGAAAATAGGGTCCGCAGAGACATGTGACCGGCCTTCTTCGGGGAGGCCTCTTTGCTGCTGGAGGAGAAGAAGTGCGAGGTGAGGGGGTGACGACGAGCCTTGCGCGCAAACTCTCTGGAGAACTCGTCGTCGGAGCTGCGGCCGGAGGAGGAGGAGTGGTGGTGGCCGATGGACTGGTCGTCAAAGGGAAGAGGAATGAAGTCGGTATCGCGGAAGGTCAGCACGTTGCGGGTGGTGCACATGTGTTCGTATTCCACTCGAATCATACTCCATTGAAAACGACTGTTATTGCGAAACAAGTATTAGGAAGGGAAAAGAGAAAAGAAAGAGAAGAAGCGGGATTAAAAATAAAAGGATGACGAAGAAGAAAGTGAAGGAAAAACAGAAGGATTGACAGATAAAAAACAAGGCATGCACATACCGAACAATCTCAACGGTAGCTGCAATCCAACCCAAGAGAGTTGTGTTCATAATGTAAAAGGGCAAGCCGCTGATAGTAAGCGTCCAAAAGAACCTGAAGAAGAAATTTGTGATGATAACGTAGTAATAAAACTGCAACAATGTAACGAGAATAATGCAGTGAGTGTCACTATTACAACAGAAGAGAGGAAGAGAAGGAGAGCACGCGAACGGACCCATTTTTTGGTAGGATAGAAGAGCTTGCGTCGCAGCGGGAAGTGGGGATTGTTTTTCCACTCGCCAAAGCCCCAATCCATCAAATAATCCCAACTGAACGTGTAGAGCGTGCTGACCACGAAAAGGACTGCCCACAACACTCTTGACGCATTCCAGTTGTCCGAATACACTTTATAGATAGGAGAAGATACGTGGTTAGCGATACTAAGTGAACGAGAGGAAAGACTGGAGCGTTACCAGAATAGTCTCCATGCAGTGATGAGAAAAGGATTACACCAAAGCCGATGCCATATTTGGCGGCATTGAAAAGGTGTTGCTTGTCCCACGTCTGCGCGAACCGCTTGAAGCATTGCATTAGTCGCCAAAACAAAGGCATGAAAGCAAGAAACGGTGGAAGATATCTGGGTTAAAATACAAAATAAGCAAAATAATCCAAGAAGAAGAAGAAGAAGAAGAAGAAGAAGAAGAAGAAGAACAAGAACAAGAAGAACAAGAAGAAGAGAGCAACAAACTTGTTCGGCATCTTGCATCGAGTTGGAGGATTGAGGGTAAAGTCGCCAGAAAGATAGTAACATGAAGTATACTGAAAGTCTACGATGGTCTTCACCATACTCGTCAATACATCTCCAATGTATGCATCGTAGAAACGCAGAGGACCGATCGGAGATGCGATGACATGGAAAATTGTCTGTTGTGAGGAAATCAAAGAGTTGAGTTTTGGCTGGTGCGTCTTGGTGTAGAGGAAGAGGAAAAGAGGGGAGGGACCTTGAACAAGATCCACCGTGTTGACCGGTGAAACATGTTGAACGGGCAAAAAAATATGCTGCTCATGATGATTGTGAGCAGCAGCGGCCAAGTATGAACAGGAATGCCACGGATAAACGTGAAGTTACCGTTGCTCGTACCAAGGTAAAGCACAAACGTGGTTAACCATATCACGCTAAGAAATGCTGCAAACTTTCAAAGTACCACCGTGAGAATTAAGCATAAATGAGAGACAAGAAGAGGTACATACAGTAAAGATTTGTTTGGCGTCAAGCGAATGGCCTGGCTTAAAGCCAAAGATATACACGTAATTGATCCTGCTCTTATGCCAAACAAGAACGTTGATGCCCCAAAGCCACACAGCCAATATAGGAATGAAAAAGAGCCTATAAACGGGCAAAATCTCCTTCCAATCAGATGAGGAGACCTGGTGCACAAAGTCTCCGCCAGCAGCAAACAATGCCATAAAAAAGAGGAGCGGAATGATCATGCCAGTGAGCAAACCCAACAACATCGTTTTCCAATGCCAAGCGTCATGCTGACGTGCCCATAGGATGGCTTTAGCCTTATCTTTGCTTCCGTTTGTGAAGGCTTGGGCATACATTTCCTGCGCATCAGAACATGTTAGAGCAGAAAAAAGATGAAAGCGAGAAAAAAAAAAGGAAGATGATGTAAGAAGGCAAGCGGAAGCGCAGACCAGATGAAGATGTAGAAAGGACAACAGGGAAGGCGTGAAAAGGGAGAAAACGAGCGAAATAAATAGAAACGTACCTCAGCTTCCTTGCTGAGCTCTTTCAACCGTTGTTGGTTGTAAAACTCAGTGTTTTCCACGATGTCCATAAACGTGTCTTTCATGTTGAGTCCCGTTATTTTATCATGTTTTTTGAGTATCTATTTGACAACCAAAGAAAAAACGAAAATGCAGAAAACCAAAAAAAAAATAATAAGAAAACAAAGTGTTGAGGAACAGACTTGAAAGAGAGGGGAAAGAGGGGAGTGAGAGAGAGAAAGAGAGAAAGAGAAAGAGAGAGAAAGAGAATGTACCTTAAAGAAGCCAGTATGATTGAGCTGAACATAGTTAAACAGCATCATAAGATGTCTGTATATGTTGACGAGGGCCTTCTTCACCACCAACGCTCCTCTCTCCACCGTCTTATCTCCATTCTTTCTCTCTTGCTGAAGTTTTAGGATAGCATGGTTGTTGTTATTGTAGTCGTTTGTTTGGAATACGCATCAGAAAAGTTCGAGTAGAAATACATAGTACGATAGGAACATTGGAACAAGACTAGTTTTAAATGAAATGAAATCCACCTACAAAAAAAACGTGACGCAAAGAAGAAGACAGAACGAGGAAGAAAGAAGAAAAGAGAGAGAAGAGAAAAAAACGAAGAGGAAAGGAGAGAGTTACTCGTAAGAACATGATGTACTTGGCCTGGGCTTGGGCATTGACCAGCTTCTCGTCCAGGATGGCCAGCTGGGAGAGGTAAAAGTCCTCGATCTTCTTGACGTCCGCGCGGAGGGCCTCAAAGAACTCGTTCTCCAACCCCTTCGTGGCCGACTCCACCATGACCGTGCTTTTCCTGCGGAGGTAGCTCCAGGTGCGGGACTTGCTGCTGGCTCGTCGGTGGGCCGGGAGGTAGTTGGGACCCAGCCCGCCTCCTCTCCCTCCTTCCTCCATCAGCACCTCCTGTTCTTCCTCGTCGTCGAGGTCGGCGGGGGAAGGGCGAAAGTCCGAGAGAAGAGGGAGCTCGTCTGTAGTTCCGTCGTTGTCCTCCTCCCCTTCGAGCAGCAGGTCCTTGGAGAGCTCCTCGGTGGTGCTGGTTCGTTCCTCCTTGCGCGCGGCGGCGGCCTCGTTGAGGATGGCCCTGATCTGCTTCAAGATCTTTTTCAGCTTGGAGTAGCTGATGTATTGGTCCTCCCATTGTACCACCATGTGGTGCTGCAGCTGCTTGCCAAACTTCATGTTTCACGAGGAAGAGAGAAGAAGAAGAAGAACGAAAAAAAAAAAAGGGAAAGGGAACAAGAAGAATGAAGAAGAGAGAGAGCGAGAGAGGGAGAGGAGAAAGAGAGAGTGAAAATGGAGAGAAGAAACTCTTTTTTTTCTTTCTCTTTCTCTCTCTCTCTCTCTCTCTCTCTCTCTCTCTCTACTCGCTTTGTCCTCTCCCCCCGCAGAAAAAAAAAAATTCCTCATGGCAGGGAAAAATATCGAATCTGTACGATGTTTATTGACAGATATGTCATCTATTCAAAAATATCTTGGATTATCATGTCAGATATCCAAATATTTTTTTTACCGTTTTCTGTCTCCTTTTTTTTTTTGTGTCCGTTTTGGGGGGGGGGAGCTGGCGGTTTACGCTCATATTTTGGCGTGCCGTGCTTGGGAGTGAGCGGGCGTGTCCGTGGGTGAGCGTGGAACAAGGACTTTGAAAAATTTTTTTTTCTTCGTCCCCCAAACAAAAGAAAAAAAAAAGAAATAGGCCAAGAGATTTTTTTTTTCTACCCCTGATCAACTGTGGAGATCAACTGGCTTTGTTTTTTTTTTTCCCCCCAAGGTGCGCAGTTTGTTTTGTTTTTTTTTTTTCCTCCCTCTACTCACACTCACAAAATCAAAAAAAAAAAAAGTAAATCGGGAAGACGATGAAAAGTCGAGCTGGGCGACCCTCGAAAAATTCCCGCAAAGCTCGCGCCACCAAAGCGAACGGCAAAACCACACGAGGGACCTCCAGCACGACCGTTGAGCCAGAGACACAAGTCGATCCCGACACACCCGTGGTGAAGAAAAGGGGACCAGGACGGCCAAGAAAAAAGTGCGTTGATCCCATCTTTTTCCCCCTTTTTCCATCGCCAAAAACTCTTTCGATATTTTATTCTCCCTATCGAATATCGATAATTTGTACTGACTATTGTCGATGTTTCGCCTTTACAGCCCTCTTTCGTCGTCGTTGCCACCGTCCAGTGCTGCCTCCACTGGCACCTCTGCAGATAAGAGCAGTGCTTCGACCCGTGCAAGAGAAAGACACGAGGAAGAAGCACCGACACATAACGGGAAAGCCCAGCCAGACGAAGGACGGACAGAGGAGGACGTGCCGGAAGAGGGTGATGGCGTCAAACTCACCATCAAAGTTACCAACAGCGTGCTAAAGCAGCTAGGAAAAACAGACAAAGATGGGCAACCAGTGAGGGAACGAGGAGAAAGGGATAGAGGAGAGAGGGAGCGTGAACGAACAACCAACAGAGATAGGGAAAGGGAGAGGGACCATGACAGCCGGGATAGAGACAGAGATAGAAACAGCAGAGACAGGGATCACAGGGAACGCGACCATAGGGAGAGAGAACGAGAACGGGAGCGGGACAGAGAAAGAGAACGGGAGCGCAGCAGGGACAGAGAGAGGGAAAGAGAACGGGATCGAGAACGAGAGCGAGAGCGAGAGCGAGATGTTCGAGAGCGGGACAGGGACAGGGACAGAGACCGAGATCGTAGTGGAAGAATCAGCAATGAACGAGAAAGAGAACGAGATGGTAGGGACCGAGAACGTGATAGAAGAGAAAGAGAGAGGGACAAAGAACGAGACAGCAAGGAGCGGGGGGAAATACGAGAACGTGACCGGTCAAAGGGCAGAGGAAGCCGGGATCGGGAACGGACAAGAGAAAGAGGAGAGGGCGAAACGGAAATCGAGAAACAGCAAGCACAACCCGATCTCAAAGTCAAAATAACGTTGGATCGGACAGAGTCTTCAGCAGGCAGTGGCCACTCTCCCAAGGATAGTGGTGCTAACGTCGCTTCGCCGGCTCCTTGGAATTATGAACGACACGAACCTGTGTTGCTGTTGAAGCCCGTGGATCTACCAAGCAAGTCTCACTACTCACGTATTCACCAAGCCTCTTCCATCCGGCCGACTCAATTTGGCCTCGCCCCGATGTCAGATTGGCCTACGGAGGATTTGGTAACTTTGAAGCAGGAGGTGGTGCAGCTGTCCGCAACCAATGCTGTTTTTCTTGCTTCTATTCAGCGAGAGCTTCAAAAGCTGATGGCATGGGATGAAATGCACCTGTCGTCTACAATTGTAGCAGGTACGTGTCTCTTGTTGGCCCAAGTTTCGTTTTTCGCGCACCTAAAAACCTTTTTGCAGATGAGGACGAATACAAACAATATCGGGTACATAAAGGCTTGCCCCCTCTATCTCCACCCCCAGCAGAAGCATTCCACCGAGGTAGTGAAGAAGCGGAAGGGACCACTACGTCACGATATGGATTAACTTCAGAGCAACCGCGCAAAGGAAAACGTAAACGGAGCAATTCAAACAGCAACATTCCAAACGCAGCACTAGGCAGTGGCACACATATCTCATCGCCTTCATCTTCTGCTGTCTCTGCAGTACCAACACCAGCCACGGGTTCGATAGGGGGAATGGCAGATGAAGCTTTCGCAACATTAACTGGAACTTCTCACGACGCCGCGATGGGGCGTACTGTATATACAAAGGAGGAGAGAGATAAGATAAGGAGTCTCTTTGGGGACCACCTTCTGACAACACCAGCCCTTACGCGGTCGGCTAGGCGGAAGGAAATGTACAAGTTTGACTTGCTGATGAGCGGACTAAGCGGCACTGCAGCCCCTCCGAAATACTACAGCGAAAGCGAGGATGAATTTGATCTCCTTGGCACCTCATCCAACACAGCAAAAGCTGGTGCACAGAGCATTGAAGGCAAGAAAAAGCTAATCAACAAAGGTGGAAACAACGTGCGGAAGGCTAAAGAGAAGAAGACAATGAACAAACGAAAATCAAAAGGTAAAAACAAAGACAGCGATGATAACTACAGCGCCAGCGGGAGCGACTTAGATGACTTGGATGAAATGGAAATGGTGTCGGAATCCATGACCTCTGGTCGGGATAATCCATCGGAGGTGTCTACGGTCATTCGTTTGAATCCTGTCAAGCTGGAAAAGGAAGCCAAGGAAGAGGAGAGAGAAGAGAAGAAACAAGAACATGGAGGATCAGACATTGGTGCAGGAAGCCCCACCGACTCGAGGGCTACTGACTCGTCCTCCAAACAAGCTCCTTCACCACGTCGTCAGGTTCTCTCTCCCTCTCCGCTTTTTTTCGCCCCCCTTTAGATAAACGAGGTCTGACATTATCACATATTATTGCAGAATAATCGGCGAAGTAAAACAGGAAAAGCAACAAGGCCTGGACGAAGGAAAAAAGGGCGTCCAGCCCAAGAAGATGGAGGTTCCTCAGAGGATGATGACCCTTTAAAGCCAACAAAGCCTATACATGAATTTTGGCAGTCCATGGCTCCGTACTTTGCTCAAATAACTGAAAACGATCTGAATCGCCTGCTTCCAAATGTACTTTTTTTAAAAATTCTTTTTCTCTATCCCAAATAGCTTCTCACTTGTTTTCCTCTTTCTCACTGTGATTATGCACTCAGGTGGACGCTCCCGACGATCCAGTATGGCAAATACCACCCCTTGGCAAGCACTATCTGCAGCGGTGGGAAGAAGAAGACTCTGTATATCAAGGGCTCGATATTAGCCCTCGAGGAGGGCGCGCTGGAGATAGGAGCAGCCCCAAACCCTCCACCTCCCGTGGGCGTGGCGCACAAAGAGGAAGAGCCCGCGCAAGTTCGGTCAACAGTCGCAACAGGAAAAAAGCTAGTCAAACGTCGGATGATGACTATATTTTCTCGGAAGATAGCATGACCAACGATTCATCCAAGGAAGAGGATGCCTTGGTAGAGCGAACCGGTGTAACTAAGAAATCAGAGATGGATGTCTATGCGTTTCCTGAAGGTGATGATATAGCTGGTTTGTTCTTCTCTGTCTCTCTGTCCCTCTCTCTCTGTCTCTACTAGCCTTTGCTAATTCTTTTTCTTCTTGTTATAGGCTCTATTTTGGAAGACGAGGAAGATGACTTCCAGGTTGATAAGCGGAAGTCTAGCGTGAACAAGGGACGAGGTAAAGGCAAAGGTCCAGGACGGCTGAAGAAACTCTCTGCATTAGACCCACAAGGAGGAGCTGCAACTACATTGTCTATAACAACATCCACTACGTCAAAGAAACGGAAACGGGAGGACTCCACCACAATCAAAGAGGAGAGCAGCCAAAAGAAAGAAGCTCACAAGAAGGACAGCCAACTGAAGTTACCACCTTCTGCCATGCCTCCTGCTGGTACCACAATAGCATGTGGTGATTTGACTTCACGTCTTCTCTCCGCCCTTATCGAAGAGAACGTAATCTTTCCTCCTCCCTACTCCACTTCTGCCCCTGCTGCTGCCAATGGTGGCCTTCCTTCGTCGTATCAATCTACAATTGGAGGCCATCCGATCACGGGAGAAGCAGGAGGAGATTTGGATGGTGAAGGCGGTGAAGATTTCCTCAGCAATCCAAGTAGCTTCTTGAACAAGTACAAAGGAGGAGCTGTCGGTCTCGGAATGGTGGACAGGCATCAACCGTTAGCAGGTCCAACAGGAGCTGCTGCTCGAGGCGGAGAGACAGCGGAGGAGGAAGTGGGAAGCAAGGGTGGCAAAGGTGGCAAGGGTCCTGCCAAAAAAGCAAAAACTACATCCACCAAAAAGTCTCTCGCTTCTTCTGCTTCTTCTTCGGCTTCCTTACTCTCAAGTTCTGTTGCTTCTTCTTCAAGTAGCGGTGGTGTTGCTCCTTCTGTGACCGCCAGTCACTTTCCTCACAATCTCGGCATTCCACCCTCCTTTACCTCCTTTCAAACCAACTGGACGGACAACCCCTTAATCCCTTTGGAGGAACCGCCCACCAAGACCTACTCCTTTCCTTCCTACCTCTCCCTGGAGGATCGCATTCGGTATGAGCTTCGTTCCATTGGCTTATTGGATGATGATGAGGACGATCTCAACGAAGAAGACGAGCTGGATAGCCTTGCCGCCGAGTTGGAAAACAGTTCATCCTCCTCATCTTCTTCATCCAAAAGGAAGAGCAAAGACAAAGATAAGAAGAAGACAAGTGGCAGCTCTTCTTCGAGTTCTAAATCGTCCTCTTCTACCACAACAACTACCACAACAGCCAAAACCAAAAAGAAGAGCAAGAAAGAGTTGGAGAAGGAGCGCGAGAAAGAAAAACGCCAGGCCGAGAAGGAGGCCAAACGGCGGAAGAAGCTGGAAGCTGACTACCGCAACAGAGAGGACGACGAGATCTGCGCTGAGATAAGGCTGTTGCAGCAGCGCCTGAAGGAGCAGCTGCACGTCAACAATCAGCGGAGAGCGATGTTGGCCTCTTTGGCCCTGCCCCTCATGCAGCAGCAGCGGCTGCGCGCCAAAGAGAGGGAGGAGTTTGATGAGGTGGAGCGGAGCTATCTTCGTATGATTGTACGTCGCCCTTCCTTTTTTTCTTCTGATTCCTTTTTTTCTTTTTCTTTTTCTTTTTCTTTTTTTTTTTTGTTGTTCGCAGCTCATTGTGTTTCTTCATCAGCAGAAAAAAGGGAAGCGGAGAAAGAAAAAGTGATGCTTATTATGCAAGGATGTGATATTTATGTAGGGTTTTATTATTGGTATCGCCCTCAAAACCAAAAAAAACATATTTCGAAGGGCGAAAAGCACAAACAAAACAAAATTCTGGTTTATTTTTATAATGTTGAGCACGTGATCAGGTGATCACGTGCTGTTGAAATTCGAAGGAAATCTCATATCATTTTGGATGACTATCGAATGAATCGACTTTTAAACGGTAGCGACAAGCCGAAACGCAAGGTTCCCCTCATGTCTATATATTTTTCCCTCTCTTTCAACCTTCTTCTTTCCTTCACTTGTCTCTCATTCCTACAACAACAACAACAACAACAACAACAACAACAACAACAACAACAACAACAACAACAACAACAACAACAACAAACCCTTTGGAGAAAACCCTTTTATTTGGCTATATATAACACAACACACACACGATGGCTTGTACTCCAGAAACGGTGCGCAACTTTTTATCGCAGGTCAAAGTGGGCGACCTCGTCGCCGCCGACCCCAAGCCGCTCATCGACGCCGACTCGGACGCTACCCTCGAGAACGTGTTGGAGCTGCTCACTCAGAACAACATACTCTCGGTTCCCATCTACGAGAAAACACCGCATGGCAAGAAGAAATACGTTGGCATCATCAGTATGATCACTCGTCCTCTCTCCTCTTCACTTCTCTTGTACCTAATCCTCTCTTATGTGCGTTCTAATCCCCTTTTTGCTTTCGAAAGGTTCGTTCGACATCATGACTTACGTCGCATTTGCCACCTACTTCAAAGACCAAGAGCTGAGCCTCGAAGAACAAGACTTTTCTGCCATTCGCTTCAACGGTTTGGCAACCTCCCTCCCTCACTTCATGCCCCCCTCACTCTTCAACTTCTTACTTGTTTTGTCTCACACGCCGACACAACCAACAGATCTCAAAGCAAGTGCGTTGCTGGGAGCGACTTCCAGAGAGAGCGAAGACCTTTGGTACTGCACAGAGTCCACGGACCTCTTCACGGTGCTCGAATACTTTCACAAAGGCGTGCACCGATGCCTGGTAGAGTCCGAGGAAGGCGAGGGAGACAAATGCTATTTGCTCACTCAATCGGACGTCATCCGCTTCTTGAGCAAGAACGAGAGCAAACTGGGCGAGGTGGTGCACAAGCGAGTGGAGGAGTTGAACCTCGTCAACCCGTTAGGAGGGGGCAAGGGGGTCGCCTCGCTGCCTAGCTATGCCACCGCTTTGGAGGGCTTTCGTGTGATGAAGATGCACGAGGTGCAGGCTTTGCCAGTGGTGGAAGCGGAGAAGGACAACAGCATCATTACCACTCTCTCTACTTCCGATCTGAAGGGCATTCATAATGATTCTCTCAAGGATGTACGACGTCTTTACTTTTCCTCATTTCTATGTGCTTTCCGTCTGTCCTCGTTTCTGTCTCTTTCTTCTTCTGTTCGCGATCTGCTCTTCGTTTTGCAGGCTAATTGATATTCTTGATAAAAGGTTCTTCTGCCGGTGTTGGACTATCTGAAAGGAAGAGAGAAGGACGGAAAGCTGGTACATCCGCTGACTTGCCATAGCAGGGACAACTTGGCTGAGATCATGCTCAAGATGTTGTCTGCGCGTCGTCACAAGCACCAGGTGTGGGTGGTCAACTCGGCGATGGTCCCCATCGGCGTCATCTCCATGACGGACATCATTCGAAGCACCTACACCTTTTGTCTTGGCCTCTAACGACCACTTTCCTTTCTTCTTTCTCTCTCGCTCTCTTCTTCCTTTTAAAAGCTATTTGTTGTAATTTGTTTTTTTTTTCTGTAAGTCGTTTAGTTTTCTTCCGGTAGAATCTCTCTCTCTCTCTCTCTCTCTCTCATCTATCGCATCCGCCGTTGGCGTCGTCCTAGTGGTTGTTGTTGTTGCTGCTGCTGTTGTTGTTGAAGGCGAATTCGTTGCTGCCGTTTGCTTTTACGAACAGAAGTGGCAGCAGTTGTAGAACGACGTCTCCTTGAAGAATAGCTGATTTGATGGTCTTGTTGAAACCGTTTTCTTGCTTTTGCTCTGAGTTTTTCTTCTTTTTCATCGTCAACTTCGTCCTCATCCTCATCATTTTCCTCTTCTTGTTCTTCTTCGTTCTCCTCATTCTGAAGCATCTTGCTGCGCTTCTTGTGAGGAAAGCTGCTAACAGCAGCCTTTCGTCGAGTTCGTTGACGACCGCTCCTTCTGCGGTTTATCGTCTTTTGCTCTTCCTCTTCCTCTTCTCTTTCTTTGTCGTCCGAGCTCTCCGTTTTTTCTTCTTCCTCCTCTTCTTTCATTTGTGTTTTGCCTCGTTGTGCACGTCGCTTACCAACTGTCGCGGTTTCACGCTGCTTCGTGGTAGCTCTCTTTTTGGAGTTCTTCTTTGATTTCCCTCTATTTTCTTCTTCCTCGCTTTTGGCTTCTTCATCCTCGTCTTCATCATCAATGTCAAGTTGGATTCTTCTTCTCTTTCGTCCAGCAGCAGCAGAACTTCTTCTTGTGGTAATTCTCCGTTTGTTGTTTCTCTTTTTTGGTGGTGCTTTTTCTACTGCAACGACATCTACTTCTTCTCCTTCTTCGTCTTTCTCCTCTTTTTCTTCTTCCTTCTCGCTAGAAGAGGAAGAGGAAGTAGTCAGAGGAGAAGAGGAAGGTAAGGGCGAAGACGTAGACAATGAGGAAGAATCGTCATCCGAACTCTCTAGGTCACTTGAACTGGATAAAGAACTGTCATCACTGCCTTTTATCTCCAATACTATTTTCTTCGATTTTGTTAAGGTCTCCGATTCGACAGTTATCGAGCCATTGCTTTTCACTTTCTTCTCTTCTTCTTCCTCCTCTTCTTTTATTTGTTCCTTCTTTTCTTCCCCATTCGATACTATGTTGCTTGCTTCACTTTTGTTGCGGGCAACTTCACTTTCTTCTGCTGCTTGAAGCTTTTTCTTCGCTTCTGCTTCCTGTCTTTTCTTTTCAGCATCTTCCTCTTCTTCGCGCCGCTTCTGCTCTTGTTCCTCTCGTTTCTTGCGTTCCAGTTGTCTTTGCTTCTCTTGACGAACGGCCTCCTCCTCTGCTGCCTTCTTCTTTGCGAGCATGGCATCCACCGCAGCAGCGATGTGTTCCATTACGGAGCTGCTAAAGTGCTTGCTATGATAGAGCACCTCCTCCACTTCTCTATCAACATCTTCACCAAGTTTTGTCCTTTGTTTTTGTTAACAACAAAAGTCAGATAAAAACAAATTTAAAGAAGCAGAGAAGCAAGAGAGAAGAGAGAAGAGAGAAGAGAGAAGAGAGAAGAGAGAAGAGAGAAGGGAGAAGGGAGAAGGGAGAAGGGAGAAGAGAGAAGAGAGAAGAGAGAAGAGAGAAGAGATGAGAATGAGAGCAGAAGAGACGCGATCCGAGAAGACGAGAAAACAAACTTTTTGAGCTCGCTCAATAGTTTGCGATGAAGCGTGCGTTTAGCGCGGGCTTTGTTGGGCTGCTGCTTTGCCGCCGCCAAGTCATTCGCCCAAGTGGGGCCGCTCTCGATCAGCTCTTTCGTTCTCCGTCGAAGTGCTTCCGCTCCTCCCTTTGGTTTTTTTTTTTTTTTGGAGGTCTTAGAGAAAAGAAAAGCCAGAGAACAGAAGAGAATTGAAAAAAAGTGGTACCGAATGTTCGCAAGATTGAAGAAAGCTTTGTCTGAGTTTATCAAAGGAGCCATCTAACTTCATGAACTCGAGCACCTGAGCGGCTGTGTAGGGCGGTGGCGCTTGTTGTTGTTGTTGTTGCTGGTGCTGTTGCTTTTCATCGCCATTGCTGCTGTTGTTGCGGTTCGCAAAGAAGGAAGAGGAAGAAGAACGAGAAGGAGAGGAAGCGGGAGTGGAACGAGAGGTATCGACGGAAGAAGAAAGCTTTGGGGGATGATGCAATAAAATCGGCACGCGGTGGTGGGGGTGGTTGTTATGTTCCTCTTCCTCCTCTTCTTTTTTCCCGTCTCGTTCCACCTCCTCCGCCTCCTCCTCCATAGCAGCCGCAACAACAACAACGGTGGGAGAAGAGACAGCTTCTCCTTCGGCCATTTTCTTTTCCTTTCTGTTATTTTGTTGTCGACAACCAAATTATTGTTTGCATTTTTCGATATATTTCAAATTATTGAGAGGATTCCAATGATTATTGATCGCACAAAATATGTCGACAATTAGTGTGATCAAGATTCGTGACGTATTAACTGATCTACAACAAAAAAAATATAAAAAGATGAAACGAAGTAGCAGAGGAAGCAAAAGGAAAGATGGTGCTGCTCTTCTCTCTCTCTCTCTCTCTCTCTCTCTCTCTATTCTTTATCCCTTCTTCTTTGATGGTTCTTTCGTGAGTTTGTAATGTTTTAAAAAATTCACAAAAACAATAGATGATGCGGCGTATCAACCGAAAGAAAAACAATCCTCCTCTGTGGGTAGCACGCCAAACAAACGCCGTCAATCTGGTTCTCTCTCTCTCTCTTCTTTCTCTACTTTTCTCTCTTTCAAAAGACTGACGCAGGGAAGGATAAACTAAAAAAGGCAGGCTGCGAGTGCAAAGCCAACGGATAAAGGAACGGGACCCCATCCTGCTTCGCCAGCAAAAGCTGGAGGAGCGGCTGGAGTCGCTGGAGCATGATAACTACGCTGCTGAGGAACCCGCTGAAACGGCTGATGTTGCCCCTGCGCCCATCATCGAGGAGACCGAAGAATTAGGTCACCCATTTGTTCTTTGCTCCATTCTCTCTTCTCTCTTCTCCCTTCTTTTCTTCTCCCTTCTTCAATTGCCTGCTCTTTTCTTGTTCTCTTGGTCTCGTACTTTCGTTCTTTGCTTTGCTCTTCTCTCCTCTCTCCTCTTTGTTTTGTGTCTGCTCTGCTTCTCCGTTTCTTTTCTCGTTTGTTCTTCTCTTTTGCCCTTATTCCTCCTCTCTAACATCAACGCAACAAACACAGAAGCCACATACACTCCCAAGAAAAAGAAAAAGAAGACGACCCAAAGAGACGTCCAACGGCAGATGCGGTTGGTCAAGAATTTCAACAAAGTCTTGGAGAATGCCGGCTACGAGAACTATCCGCCCCACGTGCCGACCTACTTCACCATCGCCGCTGCTCCTTCTCGCTTCCCTCCTCGTCATTTCTGTAGTGTTTGCGGGTATCTTCTGACTCTCTCCCTCTCTCTCTCTCTCTCTCTCTCTCTCTCCTTTTCGTTTTCGCCTTTCTATCTCTCTTCTCTTCTCTTTTTTTTCTTTATTGACAACTAAAGAAATCTTATGTTTTGCAACAAAAGATATCTGTCCAGTTATACTTGCACGCGGTGTGGATTGCGTTACTGTTGTATCAAGTGCAAAGGCATCCATGAGGAGAACCGATGCCTCAAGTTTACTGTTTAAAATTGTTTGCATTCGCCATTTCCGTTTTGTCTCTTCCTCAGAAAGACTCTCTCTCTCTCTCTCTCTCTCTCTGTCTCTCTGTCTCACTCACTCTCTTTAAAAAAAAGAAACACAAAAAGCCTGAGGTGGGATCTCACCACCATCATCCCGTATTGCAGAAAGCTACACCGTTGCATGACCATGGGTCAGGGAGAGACGGGTTGGCTAACCTAGTTGCCGCATCAGGCTGAACACTCCCCTGCCTTCCTCGACGTACAAAAACCCTTTCCTCTGCTGGCGGCCTTTGCGATTGTGTGTGGGAAAACAGAAGAGAGAAGAGAGAAGTGGAGTGGAAAAAGAAGAGAATATTCTTCTTCCTTGCTTCTCGCTCTCTCTCCCATAACTCTTTTGTCTCCTTTGCAGGTATCTGTGCAAAAGGGGAAGCACGATGCATGCTGAAAGCAGCCTGGTGCGGCCAACATTAGCCAACCCCTCTCTATCGCCGTTTGGCCATCAGCCTCTGTTGTTTACAAGTTGGAAGACCGGGTTGATGGTGGTGTTACACTCCACCCCAGGCTTTTTTTTTTTCACAAAATATATGTTGTTATTGGGGAACTCTCTCTCCCTCCTCCACATTAGCCCCGTTTCCCCCTTTTCCATCTTTAACTTCTTCGTTTGCCTTCCTTCCTTCCGTCTCTCTTCTCTGCTGCTCTCTTCTCTTCTCTCCTTCTCTGCTTCTCTTCTCCCTTTGGCTGAAAAAAATAGAAAGAGGGCAAATTCTGTCTCGCTAAATGATATGATTTTAATCGGATAAATTTCTGGACAATCATCCCGTTGTCCTTGGCTTCCTTCGTTTACCAACCCCAGTTCGTCTCTCTCAAACTTGACCAAGAAATGGAAGAGAAGAAGAGCAAAGAAGGCGACCGCTCCTCCTCCTCCACTTCCACTTCTTCTGACAAAAAGACCACCTTGAGTCCCACGGGCGCAGAGCACAACAACAACAACAAGAGGGAGAAGCGTTGGACTCGTACGTTCCTGCACATGAGAGGCAACAGCGGGAGCGACTCCAGCGAGCCCTCCGACGGAGGCGACGGGATCGGCGGCATGCTCTCTGCCTCCGGCGGCAAGGTCAAGGTCAAGGTCAAACCTCTAGAGCCCCAAGAAAAGGAGCAGCGGACCGGCAAACAGCAGCTCAAAAAACTGTTCCATAGGAAAGGCTCCTCTCCGTTGTTTTTCGGTGGCACCGTCGAGGAGGCCGTCCAGGATGACAGCTCAGGCATTCCTCGTTTCCTTGAACAAGCTTTCTCATATCTAGAAGAAAGAGGTTTGTAGTTCTCGTTGTAGTTCTCATTCCTTTTCTTGTTCCTGTTCTTGTTCTTGTTCTTGTTCTTGTTCTTCTTCTTCTTGTTCTTGTTCTTGTTCTTGTTCTTGTTCTTGTTCTTGTTCTTCTTCTTGTTCTTGTTCTTGTTTTTGTTCTTGTTCTTCTTCTTGTTCTTGTTCTGCTTCTTGTTCTTCTTCTTCTTCTTCTTCTTCTTCTTCTTCTGCTTCTTGTTCTTCTTCTTTTGCTTCTTCTTCTTATTCTTTTTCGTTCATCTTCTCTTCTTGCTTCTTCTTGTTCTTCTCAACTTTCTTTGCGTCAAAAGGAATGTTAGTGGTGGAAGGCCTCTTTCGGCTTCCTGGGAGCAAGACCGAGATAGAGGACCTTCGCAAGAAAGTAAACAGCGGACGAAAGGACTTTGGAGAGGTACTCAAGAAACGGTGTCCCAGTGCTCATACGGTCTGCGGCCTGATCAAGCTCTACCTGCGTCAGTTGAAGGAACCGCTCCTCACGTTCGAGCGATACCAACTGTTCACAGTGGAGTGCGTTACGGCTGGTCTGTTCTCATCTCTCTCCCTCTTCTCTCTCTCTCTCTCTCTCTCTCTCTCAATGCTTGGCTTCTCATTCTCTGAGCAGATAAAGGGAACCGACTGCGAATGGACGTGAGGCAGCTACAACAGGCACTGAGAGACCTGCCACCCGCCAACAGAGCAGTGCTTAGGCGGTTGCTACTATTGCTGCGCAAGGTTGCTGCTCATCACGCTCTTAACCGTATGAATGCCGTCAACTTAGGCCTCGTGTTTGGTCCTGCATTGCTGCGTTACAGCGACGAGAAGAATGTGGATCGGCTCATCGATGACACCAACAAGCTTTGCTTCCTGGGACAGAGCCTTATCGCTTTGGACGATGTTCTTCTCTTTGAGGATGAAGCACGCACACCAAAGGAAGCAAAAACACCAAAGGCTCCTCGCAAGTGTCCTCTGTATTACTACAGCGACGACACTTGCAGCTTTGAGGAAGAGGAGGAAAAGGAGAAGGAGAAGGAGAAAGCAAGCGATCGAAACAACAACGGGGATAAGGAGGTGCTTCGAAGAAAGTTATTGCTGAGCCACAGCGATGCCTGCCCTTCGTGGGAAGTCTATCTTGTTTCGACTTTGCTTTCCTGCGACTACGATCGGTACTTTTATCCATTCTTTTTATCTCTTGTTTTGTTATTCTCGTTTGCCTTTCTTATTTGGGTGTTTCTTCAACCACAGGGCGGTGGCATGGCCAGACTTTGACGACCAAGCCACCATTTGTCTGTTAAATGGCAACGAACTGCACATCTATCCCTACTCTGCAGAAAGGGGTGATGAGGCGCTGATCTCCGCCTACACATCCGACCTCTACGGCGTGGTGGATAGCACTCGATACTTTTTCATTTATACAGCTGGTAGGTTATTGTTTTTTGTTTCTCTTTTGTTATTCTCGTTTTCTTTCTTGCGTTTGTTTATTTCTTTCGTTCTTTCTTTCTTCTTCTATTTTTGCTATTTCTCTTCTTTGTTGTTCTGTTCTTTTTCTTTTTCTTCTTCTTCTTCTTCTTCTTCTCGTTGTTTCTATGTTGCTTTTCTCTTTCGTTGATGTATAAGCTGTTTATAGAAGAAGACGTGATTGGCATCATCTTCGCAAAAAGAGAGGACAGCAGCCACTTTAAAGAATGTATTGAAATGGGGCTTGGCTATGAGATTCCAGTAGGGAGCGTTTATGCGGAGGAAGAGCAAGAGGATGGCTATCATATCACCATTACCATGCAGACATGATCGAAGGTCACCATCCAGCACCAGCATCAGGAGGAAGTGAAAAACGAGATGCTTTGTCAAGAGAATTCTCAGAACATGAACAAATTGCAGATGGTTGGTTTGATGTTGGAGCGGCACGGAGTGAAGCCAACGTGCCGTTGGAAGAGTTACGACTGCGGCCGATAAATGTAGAGGAGCCAGAAATCATTCTTGTAGATAAAAACGTGGATAAGAAGCTCCGAAGGATAGTAAAGATCACGCGGTTGCTTTGCTCAAAGTTCCCAACGTTTGAAAGCAAAGTTAGGCTTATTGCTTTACAGGTATCTTTCTTCTTGTTCTTCTTCTTCTTGTTCTTCTTCTTCTTCTTCTTCTTCTTCTTCTTGTTCTCCTTCTTCTTCTACTTCTTCTTCTACTATCCCCTGAAAGAGAAAGCGGTTGACAACACGTGAATAGGTATCAAGCTGTATGGGAGGATCATTCTCAGATGACAGCCAGATGCTTTACGACTCGCAGAGCAAACTTCTCAAACAAAAGCTCAACAGCAATCTCATTCCTATTGGATTCATCACTCATGGCCTCAATCGGCAACGAGTTATCCTGTTGTACGCTTTTCTCTTCTTGTTGTGTTTCTTTTGCTCGTTCTTTTGCTTTCTTTCTGGTTACTCAACTGAACGTTACAGCAAATATTTATGCGACCACTGTAATCCTCCAATTCCATGTACTATAACCATGACAGAACAGCACACTTGGGTTAACCTGGTCCCTGTTAGCAGTAACATCAACCGATACAAGGTATCAGAGAGAGAAAAGCTGCGGAGCAAGACACAAAGAGAGAGAGAGAGAGAGAGAGAGAGAGAGAGAGAGAGGAGGAGGAGGAGGAGGAGGTAGATAGAGATAGAGAGAAGGAGGGAGGGAAAGGAGAAAGAAGAAAGCAAGTAGAAGAGAGGAGAAGAACAAATGGTTAACTCGCTAAAAAAATACAGGCTATAGACTTAATGATGGACCCAGGAAGACTACGAACGCAAGAGAGCATTGACCGGAAGCTCATCCTGCAGAGCGGGGCTCACCTTACAATGTACATGTCGGAGCGTCACATTATTTTGCCCGATCTGCAAACAGAAGAGCTTATATTCCAAGCGAAACTTGGGTCGGGCGCTTTCGCCAGCGTATATCGCTGTAGTCTTGGTCCTATCAGGTAATGACTTTGTTTTGTGTGTTTGCTGAAGAATAGCATTGAACATGATAAACAATACATAGTTGTGCAGTAAAGGTTTATCAGCGTTCTTCGATTGAGTCGATTGGATTGCAACTCGCACGTGAATGCATGATTCAAACACGACTTTTGCATAAGAACGTGCTGCGTTGTATGGGGTTTGTGCTTCCATCCTCTCTTGTTGTCATGTTGTTTGAAGCATATCACATTGTTAACTTTGTGTAAAGCTATGAGCAAACCTCCGATGAGTTCTTCATTTTCTTTGAATATTGTGGAGGAGGTTCTTTTTGGGATCTTTTGGCCCACAAGAGAGCTGCCAATGAGTGCTTCACTCCCAAACAGCTGCAATATTATGCCACCGAAGTGGCTTCCGGTTTACACTATCTACACGAGAACAACATTTATCATCGTGATATAAAGGTTTGGAAGAGGAGAGAGAGAGAGAGAGAGAGAGAGAGAAGCAAAAGTGTGACTATTATATCTTTTCTTTCTTTACAGAGCGCTAATATACTTTTGGACGGAGATCCATATGCGGAGTATTATCAAGGCGTAAAGTTGTGTGACTTTAACATCTCAACAAGGCGGGCTGACTCCATCACTAAAGCTGGTACTCCACGTACGTTAAAATCTCATTTTTTTTCATAATGTTTCTTTGTTTGTCTATTTTACATCCAGGCTAACCATTTCGTTTTTGTTTTTGTTTTTTTTTATGTAGAATACATGGCACCAGAGCTTTTGTCTTCTGACACCTCGCAAATGGTTGACAACGAAAAAGCTGATAGTATGTTTCTTCTATTTCTTTATCTCTTTTTTTTCCTTTCTTTCCTCTCCCTTGAGATAAACAACAACGATTAACCTGCGAATTATCATTAATTTTTTTAAAAAAAAAAACAAGTATGGTCGTTTGGAATGTTCTTGATGGAACTGGTAACACTGGACGCGCCCTACGCCGGCCTCCCCGAACAAGAATATCTCTCGATGATCAAACGAGGCGAGCTTCCTCCAAACGTGCCCTCCGCTGATCACTCCCCTACCATCCAACTGGCCCGTCGCTGTTGTCAGATGGATCCACAAAGCCGGCCATCGGCCAAAGACATCCTTACGTTCTTATCCCCGTTCTCTTGAGCTTTTGAACAAAGGCGGCCGTTGTTGTTCTTACCGTGAATATAATAATAATTAAAGGTAATTACTGCAAATTTTTTAATTCACGATTTTGCTTTTTTTCTGTCTTGAGCAACGGTGCTAGTGTGGTTAGGGCAAAAAAAATAAAATGAAGGAAAAAGCAAAAGAAGTCTCATCAAATAGACAGGAGAAACAGGTCCTTTGGTGATAGTGTTGTAGGTCGGTTAGAAAACAACAAAAATACATAGAAGAGAGAGAGAGAACCAACCATGTCGGCAGCGGAGAACAAACAGCTCACGGCGGTAGTAGATACGGCATGTTCCTACGTCCAACAACTCTGGCTCCAACTCCTGCAAGAAGAAGGATGGACCATCAAAACTCCTTCTCGTTCACGAGAAGGAGAGGAGGGGGAAGAAAGCGCCAATGTTTACAGCGATGTCGACTTTCTTTGGACCGACTATTTCGGAGTTCCGTGGTCCCTCGTACATCAGGATGGAAGCAAGCGGAGGAAGAGGTTGTGCACGAATTGGCTGCCGAGAGCGAACGGCATTGCGGAGAAGGCCCAGCTGCTTCATCACTCGGAAAAATATGGGCTTTGTCACCCGAAGAGCGCTCTGGCCTCTGCCATTCCAAAGAGCGTAGCTTTGACATTGCCTTCCTGCGGTAATGCTTATAAGAATGACAAGGAACAGATGAAGCAGGTATCGTTTCTTGTTGTTGTTTTTGCTGAAAAGAATAAGAATAAGAAGAAGAATAGGAATAGGAATAAGAATATAAGAAGAAGAAGAAGAAGAAGAAGAAGAAATAGAAAAAGGAAAAGGAAAAGGAAAAAATAATAGAAACTTGAAATGAAAAATAGAAATGAAAAATAGAAATGAAAAAAGTAATTGTTAAAATAAAAAAAATAGGTATTAAAGGCCCTCATTGAGAGCAAAGTGCAAACATTAGAAGCTAATCAAGATGACAATGCGTCCAGCAAAGGTCTCCTGTTATCTCCTTTCTTGTTTTCTTTCAAAAAAAACTGACCATAAAATACAAACCATAAAAATATAATTACAGACGGCCCATCAGAGTACGGTTGCAGTCGTCCACGCTGGATACTCAAAGCAAGTGATTCCAGATCGGCGCAACAAGTGTATCTCTGCTCCTCCGTAGAAGATGCTTGTGACGCTCTTCTTCCTCTTCTCTATGATGACGATGAAGATAAGAATGAAGAACCAAAAGAAGAGCAACGATGGAAAGAATGGGTACTTCAACAATACATTGATCCGCCGTTGGTTGTGGATGGAGGCCGAAAGTTTCATCTGAGAGCCCACGTGCTTGTAACCGGAAGGGAGGAAATGAAGGTCTACTTCTTTGATGATGGAGTGATGGCCTTCCTTGCTTCCGAAAGCTATGTGAAGGAAGCGAAGAAGGAAAAGGGATTAGAAGAGGGTTGCCGTGAAGAAGAAGAACGAGAGCGACGATTCGCACATATCACAAACAATGCTGTCAACAAGTGGCACCACGAATGGAGCGAGAAAAGGGGCACCATGCTCTTTGAGGAGGTGTTTGAAAGTTTGGCTGAAGAGAAGATAGCTGAACTCCGAAGAAAGGGAGAAGAAGCAGAGGACGAAGAAGCAAATAGGATCAAAGAGGAAATGAAAGATAAGATGGAGATGGTTCGCAGCTCAATGCATGCCATCGCGAAAGAAGTCTTCGAGGCCGTGCACGGGCAGCCCACCGCCTTCATGCCGATGGACACCTGCTTCGAGCTCTTTGGATTTGACTTCTTGGTGGACGCCCAGTGGAAGACTTGGTTGTTGGAGGTGAATGCAGGGCCGGACCTGGCAGCGTACGGCGCTCGCTTGCGGCCGCTCTGCACCCGATTCTTGAGAGAGTGTTATCATGTTGCGGTATGTCCTGTGGTTCTCGGCCTTCTTCCTTCATCTTCAGAACCTCTTCGGCCACTGGCTCATTTGGTAACGCTGCGTGCTGGACATTGTGTCGGTAAGTAGATTATTCGGAAGGAGTAAAGAAGAGGTAGAACAAAAAGAAGAGAAGAAAAATAGTTAAGTGATTACTACTTACCAAACATAAACAAAAACAGGAAAGCAAAAACAAAGGGAAGGGGAGCAAGTGACCACAATAACGGCCCTTTTGGAAGTGAAGCCATGGGACAGCGACACACAGGCCAGTCAACTAGAGGCAATGGTGCGCTCAGTCGCCATCGATGAGGCAGAAGAAAATGAGGCCGAAGAAGAAGAAGAAAGCAAAGGAGAGAGAAAGGGGAAAGTGGTATGGGCCAACAGCAAGGCAGTCCCGATAGGTTATGGCATAGAGAAGTTGCAAATCGTGGCGATAACGGTGAACGTGGAACCGGAAACTCTTGCTCAGCTCATCGCTGAACAGTACGAAGATAGCATTCAAAGCGTTGATGTGGTCTCCCAAAAGGTTGAGCTGTTGTGACAATTTTGCTACATTGGAACGTTTTTTTTTTTTTTTTCGTGCTTTCTCCCATTCTTTGTAACGAAGAAGAATCTTCAGGCTTTGCTGTAGATGCTATTGGTGATGAATGGTAGTGGCTTCAAGAGAGCTTCAGGAACTGCTGAAGTTTCTTGTTGGCAGATGTTTTGCAGAGCCGCTTTCCATTCCTTGGCGCCAGGAGCGCCATGAAACAGTCCCTGCATGTGTCTTGCGATATGCCACAACTTGAAAGGCTGCTTTCGTTTCTTCCTCTTCTGCTTTATTGAGCCTTCACAATCCTGCTCGTCCTCTTCATCCTTCTCTCGTTCTTCTTCCTCTCGTTTCACACGATGAGCATATTCAACCATGCGATGCACCAACTCCGCTCTGCTAATTGTTCGTTGAAGTTTTGCTGTTGGTGTAGTTGCCTCGTTCACTGCGCTTCCGGAAGGAGAAAACATCGCTTCTGCCTCTGCAAACAAGCCAAAGGGATTACTAGCAGCCTCTCTTCCAATCATCACCCCATCCACACCGCCACCTCTTTCATTCTCACCATCGTCAGCAGAAGGTGAAGCTTGAAGGTGTCGTCGGCACTCGTCTAACGTCTTTACTCCTCCATTCAAGTCAATGCGCAGCTCCGGAAAGTCCCTCTTCAGGCGATATACCACGTCATAGCGCAGCGGCGGCACGCTCCGGTTCTGCTTCGGAGAGAATCCCTTGTCGAGGATGGCCTTGCGAGCGTGCACCACAAACCACTGACACCGGCCCTCACCCCCGACCCTCTCCACAAAGCTTTTCAGATGCTCGTAGCTGTCCAACTCGTCCACGCCGATGCGATGCTTCACCGAGAGGGCCACGCGAGGAGAGACGGCACGGCGCATTTCCCTGAGGCAGAGGGCCACCCTGGCAGGGTCCCGCATGAGGACGGCGCCAAAGCGACCGCTGCCGGCCACCGCGTTGCTAGGACATCCCACGTTGAGGTTGATCCCATCGTAGCCGTGCCGCTCCCCCAATTCGGCTGCCTTGGCGAGGAGGTAGGGGTCGTCCCCGCCGAGCTGCAGGATGAGCGGGTTCTCGACGCCTCGGCTGAAGGAAAGGAGGTGTCTAGCGGCAGAGGAAGGGCCTTCTTCTTCTTCCGCCTCTACTAAGCTCCTGGCAACCACCATTTCGGTGTAGAGCAAGAGGCTGGTGGGACAGATTTGACGCAGCATGTAGCGAAAGTGGCGGTCGGTGTGGTCCATCATGGGCGCCACGCTGAGCACCGGGAACCTCCAAACGGAACCACCGCCTTGATCCTTTGCTGTTGCTGTTGGCAAGGCACTCCATGATGCAAAGCCGCGGCGGGCCAGCCTCCCTCCAAACGAGAGCGACAGCGGGCGAGCAGCAGCGGAGCAACAACGGCGCAGCCTCTCCTTCTCCGCCGCCTTCTTCATTTCTCACTGGAATATTTCGTGTCGTCACGGAATTAATTTTGTAGACATGTCCCCTTACGACGTGCGTTCGACCCCCGCTTTATACAATTTCAAATAAATAAGATGTGTCGACAAAAAAGAGGAAAGAGAGAAAAAAGCAGAGCTTTCATCCCCAAATGCTGCCTCTCGGTTGGTGCATAGTTTGAGGGGAGTGGAAGGGAACGGTGCCATAGAACAGCCCAACGGCGGTGCAGATGAGGCCAACGGCCCCTGAGGCCCGTGGAGAGGGGATCGGCTTCTTTGTCCATGGATCCACGCCCTTGCGCCAGCTGTACAGGAAATAGGTGCCCACCAAGGTTATGATGGTGCCAGGGCCATAGTGACACATCTCACAAGAAAGCCTCTGCCGCCTTTCGCTCATGTCCCGTTGACTCATGGTGCGTTTGCTGCTTTCTGTTCTGCTTCTTCTCTTATTCCTTTTGTTTTCGAAGAAGGAAGTGGACACGAGAGAGGACATGAGATAGATCATAACCAAGATTATCTAATCGAAATTTCGGTATTAACTCCGAAACTCCCACCCAATCAAAAATATTGCTTTTAAAACTCTTTTTGGCTTTAAACGACACAAAAGAAAATTGTCTCTTCAAGCAGGAAAAAGAAAAAAAAGGGAGCGCGCAAAGTGATCCACCACCAACGAAATAAGAGGAGATGAAGGGGATTGGAGTGCTCATCGTGTTGTGCTGCGTGTTGGCCGGCGGCTTCGCAGACGATGCCGCACGTGAAGAGATGTACAGCAAACTGCACGAGATGAGGGAAACCTTTTACGCTCCTTCCCTAACCGTCTCCCCTGTCCTCCAAGAAGTTGCCCAACAGATCTCTGACGAGTTTGCCGTGCTCGGGGAAATCGCACAACTCACGTACGCAAAACATCTCTATTCCGTTCTTTGTTTTCTTTGCTTCCCTGCTTCTCCTTTCTTCACTTTCCTCTTGGTCATCTTTGCGATTTCTCTCTCCTGGCCTCTTTTCTTGCCCTCTGTGTTTGAGTGGTCCCCAAGCATCATTCTCGACTTAATGTTCTATCCTTTGCTCTCCCTCTCGTTCTTGCTCAACTATAGCCCTGATCGCGTCGACTTTGTCAAGCTGTTGTTGAAGGATTACTACGAGTATGAGACCGAGTACGTTGCCATCAACCAGGTCTCCGAGGAGAGCCAAGTCTCTGAGGCCTTTGCCGCCATGATGGATGACTATGATGCCCGCTCCAGCCTCTTTGACCGCAACATGGCCGAAGTTGGTTCGTAACCACTTCACTTTCCTCACTCTCCCTCTCGCCTTTTTTCTCTCCCTTTTCTCTCTCTCTCTCTCTCTCTCTCTCCATTAACAACTGCTATTGTAAATAGGCGTTGGTCTTGTGAAGGAGAAGGGAGAGTGGACAGTGGTGTTGGCTGTGCCAGCCAAGAAAGCCACCCAGGAATAAACCTTAGTATTAGATATTTTGAACAAAGGAAACCTCTAGCCTAGTTGAGAGAGAGAGAGAGAGAGAGAGACGGTTCGGAAGCAAAGACAAGCAAGTGTGCAAAGAAGAACAAACTGAAGAGGTAATGCTCTCAGCTCTCCTCTCCTGCCCAGAAAGAACAAGTGTGGAGTTGTTGCGATTTTTTGTTTTAACTTCAAGAAAGCGAGAAACAAAACATAGATAAGAGGCAAAAAAAAACAAAAGGAAAGAGGAAAAAAGTTTCGTTTAGGCTCTCTTCTTGTGTGGCTTCTTGGGAACGCCATCCTCAAAGTTGAGCTGAATGTAGCCCCACACTCCGAAGGGCAACAGCAAGCTGACCACAGCCAAAAGACTGAAGACGCCCCACTCTTTCTGTATTGTTGAAATAGCAAACAAAAAGTTAGCAAGAGAGAGAAAGAGAGAGAGAGAGAGAGAGAGAGAGAGAGAGAGGGAAGAAGTACCAGGTGAGGTCGGCTGAGAATGTCGCTCTCGCTGCTAAGTCGGATGGGGAGAGAGTAGAGGCTGGAAGAGAAGCCAGACTACACAAACAAAAGGGCAAAGAGTAAGAAAATGGAGTTGAGATGAAATCAGCAAGGAGCGGGGGAGAGAGAGAGAAAGAGAGAGAGAGAGAGAGAGAAAAAGAAAGAGAGAGAGAGAGAGAGAGAGAGGAGAAGGGGGAAAGAACATACGATGATTTCTCCCTTGGGGGTGTTCCTGTAGCGGATGGTGGCGGGGTAGCTCCTGAACCACTGGTTGGCCACGCGAGAGGTGGGGTGGACCACAAAGGAGTGCGAGACATTGGTGCCAGGGGCGATCTTGTCCCACCGCACTGAGGAGAGGCCAATCACGGCGTCGAACTTGTCGGCGGGCCAGTTGTCGTCCGTGAGTTGCACATCGTAAGCAGTGCTTTGATTGTTTGTAACAAGAGTGTAAGAAGGCGCGCACACAAAAAAATCAACAAGATTGGAGCATTTGACAGAGTGAGATGTACTTTTTGCCAACGTTGAAGACAGTGAGCGTGACCACAATGTCTCGCGAGGAGAGAACCTCAGAGTTCAACACGTCCTTCTTGACAATAAGCTGCGCAGAGGCCGCCGCAACAATGGCGAGCAGCAAAACGAGAGTGACACCCATCGACTTCATCCTTCTTTCTTTCTTTAAAAAAAAAAACAAAATGTATGCGCACAGTAAGTTAAAAAAAAAATAATCCCTCACGCACTTCTTGTAGTTTCTTGTCACAACTATCAAACCAAACAAAAAAGAAAAAAGAAAAAAGAAAACAGGAAATACCTCTTGTTTTTTTTTTGTTTCTTTAAAAAACTTCCTGTTCACCCACCACGCAGATTTTCTTCGCCCGCTTTTGCCCTGTTCTCTTCTTTTGCTTTCTTTTTCTTTGGATTTTTTGGTTGCGCCACCCTGAATTTCTGCGGTGACTCCTCTCCCACTCTCTTCTCTCTCTTTTTTTTTTTGCACGAGCGGTTCGTGTCGTGATGGTATGACGTCACACGTCAGCGGTCCCTCCTTGGTCAACCTCGCTCTTGTCCTCGCTCTTGTCCAGGCCCTTCTCTTTGTCGACGGAAATAACGTATGACGTCACAGGTCAAATTCGCTCTTATCCTCGCCCTTCTCTTGGCTCTTGTCCTTCTTTTTTTGTCGACAATATTTCTACACGACGACACGAATCCATAAATGAAAATAAGAAAAAGGAGGTAAAAAAAGAACAGAAGAAGAAATTCTTTGCCCCTCCTCTCTCTCCCTAGCTCTCCTCTGAACTGTTGGTCCTCCGTCTTTAATTTTTTGTTAAAAAAAAGAAAAAGGAGCCGGAGGGTGGAAATGGATGGACCCAGCGAAGAAGGCACCACGGTGACCGCTTTCGCCAGCTTCGACGGCGAGACCAACGAAAAGGGCAAGAAGCACGGCCGCGGCAAACTCACCTGGGACGACGGCGAGTCCTTTGAGGGCGAGTTTGAGAACGATGAGAAGGTGCGGGGGACCTTTCGCTGGAAGACCGGCGATGTCTACACCGGCGAGTGGAAGAACGACCTCATGACCGGGGTGGGCACCTACGAGTACGCCGATGGCCGACGTTACGTCGGCAGCTGGGAGAAAGGCTACAGACATGGCATAGGTTACCCTTTTTTGCCCTCTCTTCTTCTTCATCTTCTGATTTTGTGTTCTTCATCAAAAAAAAAAAAATAGGGCGATTCATTTGGCCAAATGGAGACCAATACAAAGGAGAGTTTAGGGTGGATCGGTGCCAAGGCATCGGCGTGCACACCTACGCCGATGGCAAGGAGTACAGGGGCCATTGGGTGGACAACAAGAAGCACGGCTATGGCATACTCTCCCTGCCCAACGGGGAGAGGACGGAGGGCTTTTGGGAGGGCAACTTGCTGCATGGCGTCACGGCCTTCACCCAGCCCTCTGGCAAGAAGTTTGAGGAGCAGTGGAATGAAGGGGTTAGAGAGGGAGCGAGACGGCCTTTGAAGCGGTCTGGTACGTTTTAGCATTGAAGCAGAGAAGCGGATGGAAAAGAAAAAAAAAGTACATCAAGAACGAAAGTTGAACAGATAGAAAAAGGCAACACAAAGAACAAGAGCAGCGACAGAAGAGACAAAGAGGAGGAGAGGAGAGGAGGGGAGACCTGTTCCTCTTACTAACCATGACCAAAACATTAGACTCTGAAATGAATGCATTATTAGGGCTGGCGAAGAGGCCCAAGTGGGCGCCTGATACTGCTGCCGAGACTTGTTACAAGTGCGAAGAAGCCTTCACATTCAGTCGGCGGGTAATCCGAATGTTCTTTCCATTTTTCCCTTTGAACTTTTTTCTGACTCTCTTCTCTATCTGTGCTTGGCTTTCACAGAGACATCACTGTCGGTTTTGTGGTAAGTGTTTCTTCTTCTCACTAGCTCCTTTCAACTAACCAAATAAACAAAAAAAAAACCAACCAACAAAACCAGGTTTAATATTTTGTGAAAAGTGTTCATCAAAGCGAGGCATGGTGCCAGTGGAGCCCACCAAAAAGCCTGAGCGCGTATGCGAGGAATGTTTCACGCTCATCAACTCCAATGCGGTGCATCAGGCCGTTTCGAAAATAGACCAGCTGCTAGGAATTACTGTGTAAATCTTTTGGTACGCCGCCTAACGTGTGGCACACCCCCAAACAATCCCTTCCTGTTAACTTTACTCTCCTGCAATGCGAAAAGGTTCTTTATGTGGTTGTTATCAGCAATTTTCTTTTGATTACTCGAATTTGATTGAAATTCTTCAGCACGAGACACTGTGACCGAGTGGTTAAGGTGATTGACTTGAAATCAATTGGGCTCCGCCCGCGCAGGTTCGAATCCTGCCAGTGTCGATATCTTTTTTATGGTTTTTTTTGGGGGAAGTGAGATGATTGAGAGAAGAACAATAAGAGTGAGAAGCGCGTGCGTTGGCGTGTTGTTTTTCTACAGCCGCGGTCTTCGTTTTCTTTACTTTTTTTTTTCGTTTTGCATATTTTTTTTGAGAGACGGGTTGAGTGGTGGGTGAAGTTTAAAAAGAAAGGCGTTCCAAAAAAAAAAAAAGGAGGGTGGAGGAGGCTGCAGTGAGGCTAACATTTCCATCGATTGCCACAAACGGTGCATGTAACAAAGGTTGTCATAGGCTGTAAATCGGGAGCAGAGAACAAGCGTTAGGGCATGTTCGCAGAGAAAGAGTGAGAGAGAAAGAGAGCAGAGAGAAAGAGGAACGAAAGAGAAGGAACAGAATTCTCCTCGGGCAAAGAAAATAAAACCTCGTCTGCGCTTCGCGTTTGCAGCTGGTAAAAGGTGCATTTCCTTTCTTTGCACTTGCCACAACGCCACATATCGGTTGTCGCAACGGGATCCCTCCCTCTCGTGGCCTCTTTGAGCATATACTCCTCTATTTGCCGCTTCCTCTCTCTGGTTTCTTGAGGGGCCAACTCTTCGGTCGTCATGCGGACCAAGTGATGGGCTGTGATGTTGTCGGAGAGAACCTCTTCTCTCAGCTCGCCGTTCTTTGGGTTCTTAAGGTTCATGTAAAGTGTTCGGAACTTGGCTTTGTAGTCCTTGCCCAAGTCGTGGTTATAGAGCTCGTACATTTGTTCTTCTATCTTCTCCGCCACGAGGGCAAAATTCTCGTTCGATTTATCTGTTTTAAAAGTTTTGCTTAGAGAAGGAGAAAGGAGAAAGGAGAAAGGAGAAAGGAGAAAGGAGAAAGGAGAAAGGAGAAAGGAGAAAGGAGAAAGGAGAAAGGAGAAAGGAGAAAGGAGAAGAAGGAAACGACGATATCAACCTTCAGAACCTTCAGACAGAGCTTCGACCAGCATATCAACGATGGTCTGTCGGGTCTGCCCTAACGTACTCGGTCTCACAGCAGAGGTGGACGTCGTTCTCGTTGGACTCTTTTTGGTCTCTCGCCCGTCTTTGTGTGAACCGTTCGCTTTGCCGACCTCTTTTTTGTTATTGCCGTTCTCATTCTTTTTGTTGCTGGAAGAGGCTGCCTCTTCCGTTTTGCCTCTTGCTTGTGGCTCTGCCTTGCCCACCAACTTCTTCCACTCTTGAACCAGCTGCAGGGCCAACTCGGACACTTGAGCATTCGAGTGTTTCCTCAGCTTGCCGACCGCTCTTCCTACCCGCGTTTGCTGTTCATTTGGCAAAGTTACTCCTTTGAGGCGCACAAATAAAAAAATGAATCGCTGATTCAAGAAACGAACCTCCAAATTTTTACGGTTAATCAACTCCGTTTTCTGCTGCAAGACCTTCAACACGTCCAACACCGTTCCATCGTCCTCTTTCTCCACAGACCTTTCCAGCTTTCGCTTCAACGTTACCAACTCCTCCATGGTGACGGATGATGATTCCACGCTCTCGTTTCCAAAAAATCAAAACTCTCCCGTCCCACTTCTCTCTTCTCTTCTCTTTTTTTTTCCGTTGGAGAAAAATAAAGAAACAGTTCAAGTCGACAAATTTTTATTTTACGTCGACAATCATAGTGCATGTCGACAGATACGAGAGAAGAGAAAGGTGTGTTTCTGTCGACAGAGAAGAGAGGGCGAATAAAGCCCCCTCAAAAGATGCAGCAAAAAAAAAAAATAATAAAAATAATAATAAAGGGCTGTGCGTGCTACTTGGCTTTGCCTTTGGGTTGTCCTTGTTGCCCTTGCTGCTGTTGTTTCTTTTCTTCGGCCGCTTTTTGCTTTTGTCTCAATATTTCAGCATCCCTGTTGAAATGGAGAAGTCAAAAAACCCACTTGGTTGCCAAATAGGACGTCTTCTAGTTACCTGTCTTTTCTGCTCTGTACACTTACGCCTTCCAAATTCTTGTTTGCAAGGGCCTGCTTTTTCTTCTTTTCGTTTCTTTTTCTGTCGTTCTCTCTTTGATTTCCCCCTACGCAATTTTATTGTTATTTTTGTTTAAAATAACAAGATTGGAAGAATGAATACGAAAGGATACCAAACAAAAAAAAGAAAAAGAAATAAAACGTACTGGTCATTTTTCCTCCTTCAAAAAGGGCTTTGCTGTTTTGTGTTTTTGTCTTTTTTTTTTTTTTTCTATACACAGGAAAAATCCCGGCTTTCGCCTTACCTTCTTTTTACCTCCCTTCCTCAATCTGCCTTACCGTCTCTCTTGGACGGTACTCTTTTTTTTTTTTGTTCGTTTTTTTTCTGCGAGCGGAAAAAAAATATTAAATTGGAAACGGAAAATTTCTTCGTTTGTGACGCTAAAGGAACCCTCGTGTTAATACTAAAAATTTTAAGGTTCCTCTGGTTCGACTCCCTATCTTGACATTGTTCGCTTGGCGTGGTTGCTGGCACTTGCTGCTATAGAGCATTCTTCTACGAGCTCTCTCCAGCATTCATTAACTGCTCGTTGCACAAAAGCTTTTGCAGAGTTAGCCCATCTTCATGGTTGCCATAATAGCTCGGCTCCACGCGAAGCTGCCTGTTGAGAAGCAAGGACGGCGCGTAGGTTAGTTACTTGCCAATCGTAGAAATGGGGATTGTGCCCCTTTCTTTTGCGGAGAGTTACTTGAATCCTTGCGCTTTGTAAAAGTGTTGAGCGGCCTCGTTTGCAGCACTAACCGTGAGAGCCACTCTTGATGCATCTTCTTGTGTCAACAACGCAGCACCTTTGTGTGATGATATCGGCGTAAGGCAAACATTAACCATGAGAGGACGTGTTGCATAGTACTTGTAGCAGCAAGGAGACGCGAGGCGATGCCCCGCCGCCGGAACTCTGGAAGGACAGCCAACGACACCACATAACCTTGTTTGTACCGTTGTTCTGTTGGGTCACTTGTTTTTTTTTTTAAAAAATAATAAATAATAAATATTATCTTAAGATTCAAGAGTTGCAGTCCAACCCCAATACAAAGGAAAACTTACATCTCTGTTAGCACGTATCCAACGACGCTTTTGTGTCCCTTCTTACCAGCTCTCGCCACGAAGCACAAGTGGCCGGAAGCTTCGAGATGATCCTCGATCATTCGGTCGTTGTAACGTTCTGATTTCAAACACCGCCAGTTGACCTCTCGGATGGCCGCTACATCGTCTTTCTGTGGGGCGTCAAAAGTGTGGAAAAAGAAAAACTGTTGGCAAACGAGAAGGGAGGGGTGGTAGTTAGGCAGAGGGCCACCAGTCGGTACCAACGCAGAACGAATGGAGATGTGCTCCTCTTCCTCCATTTCTTCCGTGATTAATTATGGTATAGGAGAAGCAAGGGACGCGGATCTCCGGAAGGGAACGTCTTTCTGTTCAACACCTTTCCATGCAAAACCCCATTAGACACTTTTGAAGAGAGATCGTATCGCAGCTTTCGGGAATTCAGCACAAAATAGCACGACAGTAGCATCTCACCCAGAGACAAAAAAAAAGTCTTGGACTTGCTTACGCCCAGCGAGAGGTAGAGCACGCAGGAAACACAAAACAAAGGGAAGAAGCGCATGGCCATCCAGCTGGGAGAACGCAAGGAGCGGATCGGCGAAATCACTCTCTCCGCAATCGAGCTGTTGGCCGCTATAGCCGCCATCGTGCTGGCCAGTATTGCCTTGGGCATAGCCACCAAGGACAAGCCCTGTCAAATGGAAGACCTGGACGACGTGGACGAAGACGAAACCAAGGACAACAGCACCATATGCGCCCCGTTCGTGGCGGACAAACAGATATGCTGTGGGGTGGACGATGCTGCGGTGCTGATAAACGCCGGAGTGGTGCAGCTGGCCAGCGTTATCTTCTTGGTGCTGGTCTTTCGGTTGGGATTGCAGGCTTGGCGCTATCGCGAGGAAAGGTTCCGAGTGAGGGCCGCCACTGTCCAAATGCAGGGCACCAAGACCCCGTGAAGCCCAGCTCTTTTTTTTGTATTGTTTGTTTTTTCTTTTTCATTTATTAATGTAATAACGAATAGGAGCCAAACTTTCTGTTTTATTTTCGGAGGCAGAGAGGGAGAACAGAGAGAGAGAGAGAGAGAGAGAGAGAGAACGTAACTGAACAGAGAGAGAGAGAGAGAGAGAGAGAGAGAGAACAAGCAAAACGATGACATGCCTCAGGTACTTTGGAGAGAAAGTCTGTTGTAACTCCAACAATGCCCATCCTCGGTGTTGAAAAAAAAAACAATTGTAATGCAAACATGAATGGATGCTTTCGTTTTATTTTGGAGGCCACAGCTCAAGTGAATAGTTAACAAGAGAAAGGTCATGACACGTTTTGCTGCAACACAATAACTCCCACCAAATGCTTCTGTTCACATCATAAAACTTTCTCACAAGCTGTTGACTTCGGCTTGGCGTGAATGCTTGCCTTTCTTCATCTCCTGATTCCAAAAACAATCGTTGGCATACATCGCACCGACTTTGCAAACGTTGCAACCACTCTATCACGTCTGCTGGTAGCACCACTTCTCTTACCACAATTGTTTGTTCTGTTTCTTGTTTCTTGTTCTGTTGTCTCTCTCTTCTTTTTCTTCTGAGCAAAGTGAAAGGCAAGCCAGGAATAGGGGCCAATATGCCTGCTGGCAGAAGCCGGTTCCTTATCACTGCCTCTCCGCTCAACCGCCACAAGCTCTTCACAAACCAAAAGGCATTGTTGTGGTACCGTTGATTGGGCTTGAATATTTGTTGTTTATTCTTAGCTTTTTTTCTGTTCATGTTGTTTGCCTTTTCTTCTTCTTCTTCTTCTTCTTCTTCTTCTTCTTCTTCTTCTTCTTCTCCCTCTTCTCCTGTTTTTCCTTCTCTTTTCTCGTTGACTGCTCTATTACGAAAGTGTGCTGTAGAAGATGACCTACAAGGTTGACTGGTGAGTTTGCTTTGCCAAAGATGGTGGTAAAGCAAGAATGTAGATGAAGGTAATGCAGCCAACGGATTTTGTTCCACGCTGCATTTTTTGAGTGCGCTCAGCTGGCCAAACTCTCTCGGCAAGGCCGTCAGTTTGTTGGAGAAGAGGTCAAGGGAGGTTAAGGAGGAGAGTTGGCCAAGCGCCTTTGGCAAGGCCGCTATTTGGTTCTTACAAAGGTTGCAACTGGTAAGAGCGGTAAGCTGGCCAAACTCTTTTGGCAAGGCCGTAAGTTGGTTGAACGAAAGGTCGAGAGTAGAGAGTCGAGAAAGTTGGCCAAACTCGCCAGGAAGAGCCGTCAATTGGTTATGAGGAGCAACGAGAGTGGCCAAGGAAGAAAGCTGGCCAAACTCCGTCGGCAAGGCCGCCAACCGATTGTTTGAGAGGTCACAGCACGTGAGAGCGCGTAGATGACCAAACTCCCTTGGCAAGGCCGTCAGCTGGTTGTAGTTCAGGCTGCAAAAGGCGAGGGCGCTCAGCTGGCCAAACTCTCTGGGCAAAGCCGTCAATTGGTTTTGAGCAAGCTGGCAAGAAGCGAGGCTGGAGAGTTGGCCAAACTCCTTGGGTAAGGTCGTAAGTTTGTTGAAGGAGAGGCCAAGCGTGGCCAGGGAGGCGAGCCGCCCAAACTCTGGCGGCAGGCTCTGCAATTCGTTGTCACAGAGGTTGCAATGAGTGAGGGAGGTGAGCCGCCCGATCTCTTTCGGCAATGCGGCCAACCGTTTGTCCACCAGGTCGCACAGGAGGGCGCTCGCAAACGGTCGGAGCAACTCGGGAAGGCCGGGCGCACTGGGGCCAGCAGCAGCCTCCTCCGCATCCGTTACCTCCATTTTGCAGTTTATCATGTCGTCACGGAAATGTAAATTCAAGGCTTCAAAAAATAACATAATCGAAAGCGAGAGTCGAACGCGCGTATTTTTCAGAGCTGTTTTTTGTCGACACCCGACTTCTTTTATTTAAAAACTTGTCGTCGGAAGCGGGAGTCGAACGCATGTGGTGAACAACAAAAGAAGAAGAAAGAGAGAACACAAAAAAAAAAAAAAAGAAAAGATGGATGTGCGAAGTTTGGTTGCCTCTTACTCGACCATGCGAGGCGCAATGCCTGGCGTGACAGGAACGCCCACACCTATGCCAGGATATGTTCCGCATCAACCCAGTTATGCACTTGCTCCCGCCCTCCTGCCTACTCCCCCTCCGCCTGGCCAGCTTCTTCACCACCACCACTCCCCAACCCCCGCCGCGAGTCTGATTTCCACAACGTCTGCGCCACACCCACACATGACTTTTGCGCAGCCACAGATGGGAATGGCATGGCCTCCGCCGCCTCATCCTCCTTCAACCAACTTTCGTGGCGGAAGAGGAGGCGGAGATGGAAGAGGAGGGAGAGGGCGAGGAAGAGGGCGAGGCGGCGGAGGAGGAGGTGGTGGTAGAGGAAGAGGGCGAGGCGGAGGAGCAGGAGGAGGTGCTCGTGATGAGGAGCAAGAGGGCAGGAAGATCATAAAGTCTAGGACGGAAACTCCTGAGGAGATTGCTGCGTGGATTGCGGAACGGCGCCGAAAGTTTCCCACTAAAACCAACATTGACAAGAAGGTATGTTCTCTCGCCTTCCCCTCTTATTGTTCTTGTTCATGTTCTTCGTTCTTCATTCTTGTTCTTCTTCTGTTCTTCTTCTTCTTCTTCTTCTTCTTCTTCTTCTTCTTCTTCTTCTTCTTGTTCTTGTTTTTCTTCTTGTTCTTGTTCTTGTTCTTGTTGTTGTTCTTGTTGTTGTTGTTGTTGTTGTTGTTGTTGTTGTTGTTGTTGTTGTTGTTGTTGTTGTTGTTCTTGTTGTTGTTCTTGTTCTTGTTCTTCTTGTTCTTCTTCTTGTTCTTGTTCTTCTTGTTCTTCTTGTTCTTCTTGTTCTTCTTGTTCTTCTTCTTCTTGTTCTTCTTCTTTTTAAAACAAACAAAAAAACCGAGCAGAAACAAGACGAAACAGAAGTGAAAACACAACAAACAGAAGGAAGAGAGGGCGAGGCAGATCAACCACATGATGATGGCTTCAGAGGAAGAGGAGGGAGGCGTGGACGAGGAGGAAGAGGAAGAGGGCGAGGGCGAGGAAGAGGCAGCAGAGGACGAGGAAGGGGACGAGGACGAGGAAGAGGGGAAGGCGGAGAAGGCGGACAGAACGAAGAAAGACCGCTAGACTCACCGACTCCACAAGTGGAAGAACAGCAGCAGCAACAAAGCGAAGAAGCCAAAAAGGAAGAGGAGGAAGCACAAGCGATGGCTTCTCTTCTGGCTGACTATGAAAGTGAAGGAGAGAGCGAAAAGAAGCAGGAAGAGGGAGAGGGAGAGGGCGAGGTGAAAGGTGCTGAGGGTGTCTCTTCTGAGCAACAGCAGCGGAAGCGAAGGAGAAGAACAACGCGTGACAAGGCAACTCTTGGGAGGAAACGGCCTCGTATCAAACCTGCAAAGCCTTCACTATTGCACAAAGTCCGTTCCGCTGTTCTCCTCCCATTCTCTTCTTTTTACTCACAAATCTTTTTTGTTGTGGGATATAGCTGTTATCCAAAGACATGGAGGTGGAAGAACACATATTGCTGCAATGCATTCGCTTTGTGGTGCAACAAAACTTCTTTGATGATTGGCATGAAGATACTCAGGAAGAACAAGACGAGGGAGAAGAAGAAGACTACGACGAGGAGGAGGAGGAGGAAGAGGAAGAAAACGAAGATGAAGAGGAAGAAGAGGATGAAGGAGAAGAGGAAGGAGATTATGAGGAAGAGGAGGAGGAAAACGAAGCAAAAATGAAGGAGGAAGAAAGAACAGGAGAACAAAAGGAGGACACAACAAGCATGAAAGAAGAAGATACTGCGCTGCGTGATTCCACTTTCGTTGGCGGAGTGTGATATGGTTTGTTTAGTTTTGTTATTTATTTATTAAGAAGAGGAAGAAGGAGGAAGAGGTTTAAAGTCGGGTCGTTCGTTGGTGAGTCGAGATTCTTTGGTCTTTCGTTGAGCCATGATTTTGGTGAGAAAGCCTTTGCCTTTGTTCTTCTCCACCAAACGATTGTACTTATCTTTGAACCTTGCCTTTTTGTTCTTCTTTTGCTTCAGTCTCTTCTCCCTTTTGTCGAACGTTTCTCCTTCTTCCTTTCTTTTGTTTGCTTCTTCATCTTCTTCCTTCTGATTTTCATTATCGTCTCCTTCTGCTTCTTGTGTTGTATCGTTTTGTCTTTCTTCTTCTTCTTCTTGCTCATTTTCTTCTTGTCTCCGACGTAATATCCTGCCATGTCTTTTTATGTGATGTGTTGCTGTCGCTTCGAACGGCATCAATGGCTCACGAATGAACAATCCGGTTCCTTCCGGCAAATGAACCACCAGCTTTACATCTTCTACAATTCGTATAAAGCAAATGCGATGTTAGAAGAATGACACACAAAAGAAAGCGGAAAGGAAAAAGGAAAAGAGATAGAGAGAAACCTGCATCAAAATCAGGACGGTACTTTGGTCCGGTCAAAGACACCCACCCCAAACCAGAAAAGACAACATCGAGGAAGGCCTTCCCCCAACCTTCGTTCAGGTCTTTACGAGGAATGACCAGCTCGTGAGGTTTCAGCGGAGGCAACTTGATGTCTCTCTGAATCTCGTCGTTCCAACTAGTCACGTCCAACGGCTCCAGCTCTTCTTCCAAAAACTCATCTCCAAAGCTATAGCGAATGACCTCTGTAGCCTTTTCTGTTTCTTTTTCTTCTGTTGCTATTCCTCCTCCTACTTTTACTCGTTCTACTTCTGCTGTATCTTCTTTCTGCATCGTATTTTTACCATCCATTCGTTCTCCTTGTTGTTGATGCTCAAATTCGTCATTTTCACTTTCAGCCGAAGAAGAAAATCGAAAAGGAGGATAGAGACGAAGACCGAGTTGAGTGCGATAGACCTCATCCGCCTTCTCTGCAGCTGTCGGATGTATAGGCAGCTTATGCGACATGAACACAGAGAAGATCATCGACTCGGGTCCTTGGATGTAATCGATGCGGCCCAAACCGCCAAAGAAAAGAGTTTTGCCGGGAACCAATCGATAGAGTTTTGGCTTTATGCGTTTGGAGGGAATGGTGAAGCGCAGCTCGGAGGCTTTGAGGTAGTTTGCCATTTGGTGGTCGTTGATGATGCCAGGTGTGTCGTAGATTTTGGCTTTGCGAAGTTGTCGTTTCTTTAACTTTTTGGGATTCCACGTTCCTTTTTTAAAAAAGAGAAAGAGACGATCAGCAAGAAACGAGAGGTAAAAGACAAAGAGGAAGAGACCTAAAGGAAAGCCTATCAAGTTGAGGGTGGTGCCAGGAAGAGGAGATGTGGTGATGGTTTTGGCGGAAGGTCCTTTGGCAGACTTCGTTATTAACCTATTCATCAACGTGCTCTTTCCAACATTTGTGCAGCCCAACACGAACACGTCTCGTCCTCTCCGCATTCGTTCTATTGCCTACATGTATGACACATATATTGTTAGCAATGAGAGAGAGAAAAGTGAAGAAAGCAGCAAATCTGCATGACATACGCGGGATAGTTCATCGATGCCCTGTCCAGTCTTTGCCGACACCAAATGTACCGCCCTCAAGTTTCCCAGGCGCAGCTCATCGGCGGCAGTGCTCTTCACCCAACTCAACACCCTCTCTTCCTTCATCCCTTTGGGCAGGAGGTCGCTCTTGTTGGCCACCAGAATGACCGGATTGGCCCCGACCACCTTGCCAAAGTCCTCTATGAAGCTGCCGCTAAAATCAAAGACATCCACGATCTTCACCACCAACGCTCGCACCTGTTTGATGATGTGGAGATGCTCCTTGAGCTCCTGATAGGGAACGCGGATGGGGCTGAGACGGTTGTGGAAGCGCAGGTTGTAGCAGCGCTGGCAGATGAGGGAGTCGGCAGAGTGACCTTCCAACTCGGCGTTTACTAATGGAGGTCTGTTATTTTTTCAAAGAGAAGGAAGCAGAAAGGAGAACAGAATGTTAGCAGCTAATGACAAACAAGAGGAGAAATGAGAGAGAGTTGACCTATAGCCAACTTGCAGGGGATCTTGGGACTGAATGACGCAGCCGCAGCCAGGGCACCTCCTTGGCTTTGGCTGTTTGCCCATTGCCGCCCTCACTTTTTAAAAAACAGTTACTCAGAGAGAGATAAAGAGAGAGAGAGAGAGAGAGAGAGAAAGAGAGAAAGAGAGAGAAAGAGTAAAGAGAGAGAGAGAGAGAAAGAAAGAGAGAGAAAGAGTAAAGAGAGAGAAAGAGAAAGAGAGAAAGACAGAGAGAGAGAGAGAGAGAGAGAAAGAGGGAGAATAGAACCATCTTCCTCATCCAATATGACAAGTCCTGGCGGTTGTTCCGTGTCTTCCTCCTCGTCCTCTGCCTCCTCGTCCTCTGCTTCCTCGTCCTCTCCCGCTTGGGCGGCCGCCGCTTCCGGATTCACGTAGAGGCTCTCATCAAAGAACGTCGGGGGGCGTCCGCTACTCGAAGATGACGAAGAAGTGGAATAATGGTGGCTATTGCGGATCCCGTGCCTTCCAACGACGAAAGGGGGAGAAGAAGAAGCAGAAGCGCAACGCGAGGCTCTAACACTTGGAGCGAAGCAAGCAAACGGATTTCTTCGAGCGCGTAGAAGGAAGAAAGAAGACGCTGAAGTAAAGAATCGAGGTGCCGCTGGTGATGACGCCAGCGGGAGAGCTAAAGAGGAGGAGAAAGAGGAGGAGAAAGAAGGAGCACAAGGAAGAGAAAGGGGGTTGGTGCGAAGGCCGTGCTGTGCAAAGGGGAAAGCGGGAGGCATGCCTCCGCCCTTCCTCGCGCCGTGCCGCCACATTGTCTAGAGGCCGCCTTCTTCTTCGTTCTTTCTTTGCACGCTGGTTAAAAAAAATGGGTGTAACTGTCGGGGATCGAACGGATGCATTTATTTTTGTAGACATACGACGTCATGAGACTTGTCGACGGTAATTGTACACTTTGGTTGTACCAACAACAACGTAGAGAGCACTCCACGTGGACAAACAATATCATTTCAAGACTGAAACGTTGTTGCACAAGCTGCAAGAAAGCGTGTTTACCAACTCCCATCTTTTTTTGGTTGGTTTTCCGGCACTTCATCGCCAAGCGACAAACTTACCTTGTTTGACCTTCTCATCTCCCCCACTAAAACTACTGTCCTTCTTTCGGGGCTAAAACGCGCCCTCTTGTTGCGCAGGAATGCGTCTCTGTCATTCTTAATTGCCCTTCGTCTCAAAAGAAAGACAAACTTCCGGTCGACACAAATTACTCACCTGCCGTTGAACAGAGATAAAAAGTTTGAATCGCCATTTCTTTCTTCGGTCTTTTTTTTTTTTCATTTGTCGGCGTAAATCCACCAACGCACACGTATCCGGTACACCTGCGTAGATCCAACCGGGGAATTATGGCAAATATCTTGCGTTACCGCATGGCAACACCAGGAAGTTTTACCTTTAAAAGAAAAAATTGTTGATCACGTTGTCGTGGAACTCTTCCTAAATGGGTAATTTTGCCTGAATATACGCGTAGAACTGCTTTTTTATGTTAATGATTATTACCCTAATGAACTATTTCGTCCCGCCAATCGGGTCGGGCGTGACGCTTGGAAGAGGACAAATGGTAAAAAAAATATGGGGAGGGGGAACATCGTTACGTGCGGTATGCTTTATCGGGGGGGGTTGGATGGTCGTAGGGCAGGCGTGTGTGTTTTCTTTTTTTTTTCGCCGGGACATTGCCCGACCACATAAAAGGGAACGCGAACGTTCTTCCTTTTCTTTCCTTTTTTTTTCTTTGCACCCAAAGCAGACCGACCCGCTTCGCTTGCAGGCAATACGTTCACACGCCACACGCCTACACACACACCCACGTTATCCACTTGTACCACTCTCGCTGGAATGAAGACGCTCCTCCTCCTCTTTGCCTCTCTTCTCTTTGTTGTTGTGTGTGTGGCCGCTGCCGAGGTCGCTTTCGGCGTCGATGACGCCGTGGCGGCCCGACAAGCAGACAGCGAAGTTGGGCAAGGCAGGTGCGAGCAGATAGGGTCTATTCTTCCCTACTGTTCCTCTCTGCAGTTCTACTACGGTTCGTTTCTTTCTTTTTTTTTCCTTTCTTTCTTTCTTTCTTCTTTTTGGCTTATTTTATCGTCAAATATGCAGATAACCCATGGGTGTACCTTCCACCCAACACAACGGCGAAGGAGCTCCAACAATCGATGAGCGGCATTCTCAACGCCCTCCTGGGGCTCACGGAGTTGGATAGCCAGTGCTCGGCCATATTTTTGAAGGCCTTTTGTGCCACGTGGGCTCGGCCTTGCGTGGTCATAGATGGAGGTTTGCTTTGTTTTTTTTTTCAAAGCCTTTCTTGCTTTTATTTATTTTTTTTTTTGGGTTTCTTCGTTGCTGAACGGTTTTGTTTTCTATATAATACATACAGAACCTCATCACTATCCTGTTCAACCTTGCCAGTCTCTTTGCCATCAGGCAGTGGAGGGATGCACAGCGGCAACTGCTATACTGAAGATCCCTATCGGGTTGGGCCTGTACTTTCCGAACGGAGGCAGAGCGCCGGTGAGTTGCCTCGAGGAGGAGACCATCGCCAACGAGACCTACTCTTTCTATCCTGTCAACGGCACCATTTATCCTATCGCCTCGAATGACTCTTCTCCTTCTTCAACGTATTTTGCTCAATGTAATGCCAACCAAGAGGTGGCCGACAGTATATGCGTGGAACCGCTGTACAAGACGGGAAGCGGATGTGGCTTCGAGTGTCCTCTTCCTTCACTCGATGAGGAGGACTACGATGCGGTTAAAGTGCTTCAGCTTGTGATCGGCTGGTTCAGTTTTGTACGCTCTCTCGCTCCCTCTCTCTTACTTCTCTCTCTCTCTCTCTCTCTCTCTCTCTCTTCTTTACTGACAAACAGAAACAAACAAAAGGTTGGGAGCATTGTTTTGGCTGTAACATACATTCTCAGTCCAAAGCTGCGAGTCTTTCCCTCTAACTTGATCCTCATGACCACCCTAGCGGCCTCCATTGCCGCTTTTGCCATCATCCTCCCCACGTTTGCCACCTACGACCAAGTTTGGTGTGGAGTGGACGGCACCTACCTCGTCCCTGAGGTCTCTTTCTACAACGGCGGCTACGAGGCACGAGTGGAGTACCAAACGGATTCCCTCATCGCCAAGAGCGGATTGTGTACATTCCAGGGATTCGTCTTGCATTGGGGATTCCTTTCTTCCACGTTTTGGTGGTGTTTGATATCTTTTAACATGTTTTTCACGGTTCGTCTCTTTCATTCTCTCTCTCTCTCTCTCTCTCTCTCTCTTTGTGCTCATCTTTCTCTTCAACACAGTTGTTCTTTAAACCGCCTCAGATAGCGCATTTCGAGATGTATCAACAAATAGCTTATCAGTTGGTGGGGTGGTGTGTTCCTTTCATCTTGGCAGTGATCCCTGCTGCCGCCGACCGTGTAGGCTTTGCTTCCAGCGACAGCTTGTACGTTCATCTTTCTTTCTCTCTCTGTCTCTCGCTTGCGTTGCCACAGTTTTCTAATTGATGCTTCCTTTGTATTGTTTCAAACAGTTGTTTCGTAACGATAGAAGATGGAGGTGCATGGTTTTTGACATTCTGGGTCGTGCCGGTAGGCCTCCTCCTCGCCATCGGTCTCACTCTCTTCCTCTGCTCCATCGTTCGCATCTTCTACGTCGCCAAGCAAAGCGACATGTTGCGAAAGACCTGGGTGACCTACTATCGGCTCGTGACCTTTATTCTCATCTTCCTCTTGATCTACCTCTCCATCTTCCTCTACTCCATCTTCACCCTCTCCAACGAGAGCGAGATAGAGGAGGCCTACACCGAATATTTCAGCTGTCTCAGCTTCTTGGACCTGGAGGAGTTGAGGGAGAATGGGGGCTGCTTCCTTGACAGCTCCGCCACCTACTTCCCGTTGGTCATCCTGAGAGCCCTGGGCTTCTCCTTGCTGGGCTTTCTGCTCTTCATCAACTTCTTCTTCAGCCAGATGGTCTTCAACTTTTGGAGACAGACGGCACAGGCGCTGATGCGCGGGGACATGCCGTCCATCTTCTCCAGCTCCAAGTCTTCCCATAGTGGCAGCAAGAAGAAAGCGGACAAGCAGAACATCAAGATGACTCTTGGAGAGGCCACCAGTCGAGCGGAAAGCATCTTTGGCGTCGAGGAGGCTGAGGACGAAAGCTCTGACGAGAGCAGCGCAAGCAACGGAGGAGGTTCAGAAATATCTGCCTGAAAGAGTCTAGTGGATATTTTTTTGTTTGCTTTGTCTCCCCTTTTGTTTGTATTGCTTTTGTTTTCTTTGGCGAACCTGTTTATAAACTGAATAAGAAATTGTACAAATTGACGAAAAGAATCTCTCTCTCTCTCTCTCTCTCTCTCTCTCTCTCTCTCTCTCTCCTCTTCTCAGTGTCGACAGAATGTACAGTTTCGGGTCGACATGTACAGGGAAATCGAGCGCGCGTTCGAACCCCAAGTGGGAGGATTTTATTATTTTGTGTTTGTTCCAAATTTTTCCAAGAAAAATATTACCAGGAGATAAACTGCAGAACAATGCAAGCCATTTCATCGGGAAACGAAGATGAGGACCTGCCCGAGCTGCTTCAGCCCTTTGCTCATCTCACTGCATGCAAACTCAACAACAAGAGGTTGATGGTCTTGCCCAGGGAGATAGGTCGGCTCACTGCTCTCCAATCATTGGCCCTCCACAACAACCAACTCACTGTGCTGCCCGGCGAGTGCGGCCGACTGACCGCTCTCACTTCCTGCTTCCTCTACAAAAACCGGTTGACGGTCTTGCCAAGGGAGTTTGGGCAGCTCTCTGCCCTGACCTCTCTCTCCCTTTCCTTCAACCAGCTGACGACCTTGCCAAGGGAGTTTGGCCAACTCTCTGCTCTCACCAACTGCTCACTCGCTTACAACCAACTGACCACTTTGCCGAGCGAGTTTGGCCATTTGACCGCTCTTACTGAGTGCAACTTGGCCCATAACCAAATGACGGCCTTGCCAAGGGAGTTTGGCCAACTCTCCTCTCTCACTAACTGCGACCTCTCTCACAACAAGCTGACGACCTTGCCAAGGGAGTTTGGTCAACTCTCCTCCCTCACCACTCTCTGCCTCTCTCACAACCAACTGGCTGCACTGGAGGATATTTGCCAACTCACCTCTCTTAGTTCTTTCAGCCTAGCCTCCAACCAACTGACATCCTTGCCATCAGACTTTGCTCAACTGACCGCTCTCACAGGGTGTTTCCTCGCCTACAACCAACTTACAACCTTGCCAAGAGAGTTTGGCCAATTGACCGCCCTGCGGAGCTGTGACCTTGCCCACAACCAATTAACAGTCTTGCCCAAGGAGTTTGGCCAACTCTCCCGGCTCTCCACTCTCCACTTGAGCAACAACCGATTGCAAACCTTGCCCAAAGAGTTTGGCCTACTCTCTCGGCTGACCTCTCTCAACCTCAACAACAACAAACTGACCGCCTTGCCAAGGGAATTTGGCCAACTCTCTGCGCTTACTGCTTGCAACTTGACCTCCAACCAACTTACAGGCTTGCCCCGAGAGTTTGGCCAACTCGGACCCACACTTGTGCAATGCTGGATGGGTAAGAATCAACTGGCCGCACTGCCTTCCACTATCCTCTTCTTCGAACATTACTTGCAAGACCTCCAAGATCAACCATGTATGAATTCAATGTACCACCATGACGAAAGGCAAGAAGAGAACAGACAAAAGAGAGGCAAGTCCAATCAACAATCCCGCAACACGTTTCGGTTTGTGAAGAGTTTGTGGCAGTTGAGCGGAGAGGCAGTGATGAGGAACCAGCTGGTGCCGATGGGCATGTTTGTCCCTGTTCCTGACCTGCCTTTTACTGTGCTGCACACCGAAGACGAAGCAGAAGAGGAGGCAGAAGAATGGGAAACCGCAAAAAAAGGAGTCATGGTAGTACTGCCAGAAGAAGTGATAGAACAGCTTGAACGGTTGCAAAGACGATGTGATGTGTGCCAACAGGTGTATCTTTGGTCAGAAGAAGTTGACGGTGAAGACGAACAACTAACGTCTACTGCTCTTGTGCGGAAGTACTTTGACAAGGAAAGAATGGTCTGGTGGGAGTTTTTGTGTTGCAGCAAAACGTGCCTCGAACGGCCTCTGCACTCGCCAAAGGCCAACAACAGAACAAAGTACTTTAAATAAAAAAATTCTTTAACAAAAACTAATTTTGTATTTTAAACAATGAATGCTTGAAAATGAAATGAACAAGAACTAAACAAGTCGTATGCACAGTGTTTGAATGAAGTTGTGGTTTTACCACCAAGCGTGAAGCAATTCGCTGATAGCGGCCGAGATGTCGCCGCCTCTCTTCTGGAGAGCCCTTCTGTTCCGTTCCTTGTCCTGGAATCCCATCTCCACCAATTGTTGCACCAACAGGTCTTCTTCACTCATTTCGGGCTGCTGCTCTTCTTCGTTCGCTCTTGCTTCCTTTTCTTTCTTCTCTGGTTGCAGCTGATCACCTTCGTTGGTCACTTGTTCGGAAGATGGAGTTGGGACAGGGCGGAGCCGAGCAAAGATTGTAGGGCTCGCTAGTCCAGTGACCTTTGCTTCTTCCTTCGTTTCGTCCTTCTTTTCTTCTGCTTCTGCTTCTTTGTTTACTTGTTCAGAAGATGAAGTGGGAGCAGGGCGTAGCTGGGCAAAGATAGCAGGGCTCGTCAGTCCAGTGACCTTTTCTTCTTCCTTCGTTTCTTTCGGTTGTTGTTCAACGTGACCGTTGCTCTCGACAGACTTGACAACAACGTTCAACTGCAGAGGGCGACCGAAACGAACACCATCCGCCGTGTACACTCTCCAAAGCGATGAGAAAGTCTGCTCTCCTTCTTTCACTTCCGTTCCCGGCGCCTTCAGTTCGGTCTCCAACTCCACCATATCGCCAACCGGAACCTCCTCCTCGGGGTTGATCACAACGTGCGTGGTTCCACTGGTCGTCAACACATCTCCAGCCTCCATTCGCAACACGGTGCCCACGGGCCATGCTCTCAGCCCGTTGTTGCACAAGCGCCAACGGCGAACAAAAGTTTGGTTGGGGTTGACCTGTTCCAGCGCGAAGGAAGGCTGTCCCCAAAAGCCCTTTTGGCTATCGCTCCATTTCACCGAGAGTCCGCCGTGGTGGAGCATGCGGTGGAAAGGACCTTTGCCACACCTTCTGCCCCCTCTGCTTCCATGCAAGAATGGAGCAAAACCACCCACGAAATCGGCAAACGGGTCATTGTTGTTGGGTTGAGGATCCGCTTGAGCAGAGGAGGAAGCGGAAGATGATGCTTCCTCTCCTTCTTCCTTTTGTTTCTCTTCGTGTTGCGGTTGATACTGTTGGAAGTGGTTGTTCATGTGAGTCCACCACTGGTGAAAGAATGGCGGAACGAATGGAGGAGGAGGCGGCACTTGCCACGGTTGCTCTCCTTCCACCGCTTCTTCTTCTTTTTGTGGTTGCTGAGGCGGAGCAGCCCAAAAGAATGGGTGAGGGTGAGGATGCGGTCCTCCGAATCGTCGGCAACCTCTTCTTCTCCTGTCCTCACGGTAGCGTTGCTGTTGTTGACGCAGCTTATGGGAGAGATGGTCCCTCCATCGCTTGGCCTTGTCCATGAGGTCCACCTCTCTCTCCATGACGAACACGTGGAGCAAAGGCAAAGCAGACGAAGCAGAGGCGGCTCTTCTCTCGGCAGCAAAGGTCAGGGCGTAGTCCCACTCGCGTTGAGAGGAAATGGTGATGAGGTCTCCTTCCTCGTCTTTGTACTTGAGCCAAACGAGGTCATCCACGGATTGGGAAGCAGGAGAGGTCCCGTCTTCATCCTCATCGGAGGAAGAAGAAGGAACGGCGGGGAGAGCGCTCTCGAAGAGGGAGCGAACGGTTTGTTGCAACTCGGCAAAGGAGAGGTCCCGCGCGACGCGGAAGCGGCGGGTATCCTCCTTGTAAGTCACCTTGAGTTCGATCAAGTTATTGTTGGTCGACATGTTTGTTGTTTGTTGTTGGTTGAAAAATGATTCTCAAAAGCTCTCGCCGATAAAAACAAAGTATTTATAATGGCACGCCACGACACAACGTCGTTGCTGCCAGCAAAAGAAGATGGATTGAGAAAAGTCGGAAAAAGCGGAACCACGCGAAAGTTCCCCACTTTTCTTCATAATTACAGGAAAAGGGTCGTGTTGGCGGAAAAAGGTAACGAACGACGTAATTGTCCGAAAGGGTTCGCTGAAAAAAGGAAACAGACGGCGAATTTTAAATACCCGAGATTGGACGTCACGTTCCATTTTTGTCGACAAAAGGATAGGAGAGAGGAGAGGAGAAAGGAGAGGAGAAAGGATATGAGAGAGGATAGGAGAGAGGATAGGAGAGAGGAGAGAACAGAGCAGAGAGGGCAGAGAGCAGAGAGAGGAGAGAACAGAGCAGAGAGCAAGAGCAAACAGAAAAAGAAAGAAGAGGAATGTGCTGAAAAGAAGGAAACGAAAATCATCTTTACTGAATGACGCCTTCCTTCTTGATGGCAGCAATGAGCTCGTCCACATCCGCCACAAGCCTTCCTCCTTGCCTCGCCGGCGGCTCCTGCACCTTCAACGTCTTGAGGCGCGGCTGAACGTCCACACCCAAGTCCTTTGGCGTCAGCTGCTCGATGGGCTTCTTCTTGGCCTTCATGATTTCCGGCAGCTTGGCAAAGAGCGGTTCGTTGAGCCTTAGGTCGGCCGTGATGACGGCGGGCAGCTTCAGACGGACGGTCTCCAAGCCGGCGTCCACCTCGCGTCGCACTTCCACCGACTGCTTGTCATCCGCCACGGTGACGGTCTCGGCGTGGGTGCCTTGAGGCCATCCCAGGAGCCCGGCCAACATCTGTCCGGTTTGGTTGGCGTCGTTGTCGATGGCTTGCTTGCCAAGGATCACCATGAGGGGCTGCTCCTTCTCAGCCAGGGCCCTGAAGATTTTAGCTACTGCTAAGGGCTCTACATCCTCATCCTCCACCTGTTCGTGAACGAGAAGAATAAGGAGAACAGAACGAGAGAGAAGCAGGGAGGGAGGGAGGGAGGGGGAGAGATAGAGAGAAGGCGATCAGATGAGGAGAGAAGCAGAGAGAGTGAGGAGTGAGAGAGAGAGGACAAGAGAGCGGCCAGAGCAAAGGGAGGACATTATGGAGATGAAATAGTGGAGAGGACAGAAGAAGCCAAGGAAGAGAGAAAGAGAAGCAGAGAAGAGAGGCTGAAGTAAAGACAAGAGTGTAACGGGTCTCGGTCACAGGAGAGTTGAGCAAATAGGGTAACGAAAGGAGAACCAAGATAGATAACTTTCAGGGCAGAGAGCGAGAGCAAGAGAGCAAGAGAGAGAGCAAGAGAGAGGGAGAGAAGGAGAGAACAAGAAAGGGCAAAAGAAATAGGATTTATACCTCAATGTGTATGCCACGATCGGCGCCCATGGCCAAGCCTCTGCGTATGGTCTCCTGGCACTCCTTAGGCCCCACAGAGACGGCAATGATCTCATCAAACACGTTCTTCTTCTTCTGCAGGACGGCCTCCGTGATGGCTAGCTCGTCAAAAGGGTTCATGCTCATCTTCACATTTTGGGTGACCACGCCGGTTTCATTCGGCTTCACGCGCACCTTTACTGCATAGTCGACGCAACGCTTCACCCCCACCAACACCTTGTTCTTGCCAGACATGACTCGAATCAGGGATTTTGTTCTCTGCTACTCTTTCTTTCTTTGCTTTGCTTTTTTCTTCCGTGCTGTGAAATACGCAAATAATACGCCAAAATTCTCTCAATAGTTGCTAATAATTCAAAACTATCCAAA
>JAVKOQ010000224.1:0-30000 GCA_031835245.1 Balamuthia mandrillaris
GAGAGAAGAATGAAGCTAAGCATAGAATGTAATAGCAAGAGACCCATTCGAATTGGATATTCTGTTGTAGGTTAAAAATATCATCAGTAAAAGAGGTCTAAAACGTTAATACATACAACAACAAACCTTGCGGCAGGAAGAGAAGAGGAAAGAGAGAATAATGGCCAATGGTGGAAAGAAAGAACGAGAATCTTGCATAGTCTTTGCTAATGCCCATCAAAAGCCTTTGTTTGGTAGATTGTTCAGCTTTTTTGACGAATTCAACAAATGAAACAGAAACAGCAGGGGATTACCCAAGTGGAATGGTAGCCATCAAAATAGCCTTCTCGTGTACGTGCCAAGAAAACATAAAAAAGCAGAGCGTGGATTGGACCAAAGCTGGTATAAATATTGGTGGATGCGCATTATCCAAAATCTTCCACAACATTGGCTTCATTACAACCAAGCGAAAAGGGTGTTAGAGTTTTCTGTCCATGCTAAAGGAGAAAAAGAAATACTGAAAGAGATAAGCGAAAAAGAAAGGAGGAAGGAAATTACCACAGCGGAAACAACTGTGATGATAAAAGTGTGAAGAGGGCGGATGGTAGGCAGTACAGCATGCACTGCTTCATCGCCCACCAAACCACTTGTCATAGAGGCAGCCTGCACATTCAGTTGCACTCCTAGCCGCTGCAACACTGTCATTTGCAGAACAGAAAAAAAGTTGTTGCTTCATTCAACTCATTCCAAAAAGATAGAAGCAGAGAGGAAGGAAATAGAAGAGAGGAAGGAAAAGAAGAACAACAGGAAGAAGAAGAACAAGAAGAAGAAGAAGGGAACAATAATAAAAAAAAGAAGAACAAGAAGAGCAACAAGAAAACAAAAAGGAAGAAAAATTACCAGCAGCTATAATCTTATCCAACAAGTTGTACAACGCCCAAAAGTTAGGAGCCCAATATGCATTACAGAGGCCCCTCCCAAACGGAAACAGACGAGACAGCACTTGAGGTATCTGCTTCAAATAGATGAAAGGCCCAAAAGAAAGAGCAAAGACGGAGAGAACCACTCCTCCCAATTGGCTGAACCGCCCAAACTGGAACCCACTGAAGCCTTTTTGTTTCCGCTGCAGAGAAACAGTTTGTTGGAGTTGTGGCAGTTGAGGAGGTTGGCCAGCTCTAACAACGTTTTCTGCTGTTGGAAGATGAGAAGAAGCAGAAGGAGGTGGAGAGATAAAGCAGTAGTTTCGTAGAAGATAGACAAAGTAGACGGGCGCCATGTACATGTATATGTGTTTCAGGTTGAGCAACATTGCAAAATAGGCTGCTCCCCATAGCACTTGCCCCTATTCACAAAATTTCAGGTTAGACAGACGAAGAACAAACGAAAGAAAAGAGAGGGTGGTGTCGGTTTTCTTACTTTAAGAATAGCGTTAATAGAAAGAAGCAAAAATCCAGTAAGGAAGCCATTATACTGGAAATGTATGTCTGTGTGGGTGTATTCAAGTTAAGTTATTATGAAGATTCTCGAGGAAGAGATAAATAAAGAGAGAAAGCAAAAAAAAAAAAAAAAAAAAACATACGATCTACAATAATAAGACCAGGATTAAATAATGTCAACGCCATCACGATCAGTCTTTTCTTGGCGTTAAGCTTGTTCCGTTCCTCCGTTTCTCTCTTCTGGGATTGTGAATGGCCAGCTGATACCGTTGTCGAAGGATATAGCGTGTGGCATACCCTATTAGAAGCTCTACTGTTAGAGGAGCTAAAACAAGGAGTATAGAAGCAGAGGAGAGAAGCAGGAAGAGAATAGAAGACCTGAAGAGTCCATAGAAGAAAAGGAGGTCGGTGCAGATGACAGTAAGCCGCTGAAAGAGTTTTGTGGAGAGGGAGGCATGGTTCAGGTTATGTAAGAGGAGCATGTCTTTGTCAAAGAGGCCAGCGAACAGGCTGAGAAAGTACTCAAACCAGGCAAAGAACGGTGGATAGTCCAACGTCCATTCCGATGTTGCCTGAGGCACGCATGCATGTATGAGAAATAAAGAGAAGGAGAGAGAGAGAGAGTAGAGAGCGAGCGAGAAAGAGAAGAGAGAGAGTAGAGAGCAGAAGAGAGAGAGAGAGAGAGTAAGAGCAGAGAGAGAGAGAGAGAGAGAGAGAGAGAGAGAGATGACAGAAAGAGAAAGCGAAACAGAGTTTGAACATGAGGGAGGAGCGAATACCTCGTAATACCAGTTGGACAAGGGAAGCGTGTGAGTGATCGCGAGCCAGTTGCGATGCACCTCAAAGTCGGTGCTGTGACTTTAGAGCCAAAGGGAGGGAGCTAGCAGATCAAAACAAAACAAAAGAAAGCAACAAAGTGATGAAAAAAAAAAAAAGGTGTAGCGGAAACGCACTAAGCCGGAATGAGGAGCAGCTTGACGGCCAAGCTCAACAAAAACAGGGCCAACTCAGGAGAGGAGACCACCTTCATGCCCCACGTCTGCCAAGCGCTTCGATGATGTTTGGCCCCATTTCCTTCCAAAGAGGAGGAGCGTCTGCGTTGTGACATTTCTCTTCTCTCTCTCTCTCTCTCTCTCTCTCTCTCTCTCTCTCTCTCTCTCTCCCTCTCTCTTCTCCCTTCTCTCTTCTCTCTTTTGTTTGATGACGTCAAGCGAGCGAATCATGACGACACGAAATGACCTCTCTGCTGTTGCCCCACTCCCTCCGCTTTCACCAAACGATCCCGTTCGCTCCCTCTCACACCGTTTTCTGTGGGGCGTCAACACTCGGACCCGTCGGGAACAGTTCGGATGAGTGAATGTTGTTGCTGTGAAGATTCGGACCCGCTGCAAGAACACAGGAATCTTTCAAAAGCGTTTGCAATGGGTCGTCAAGGAACAGAGGGAAGGTTGAATGAGAAAAAAGAATTTACAAGGGGTGAAGAGTATCAAAGCATGAGGGTAAACTGTGCATTAAACTGCTCCATCGAATCGTTCAGACCACTTGGTGAGCTATATTCTTCCGCGACGGCCTCTTGCCGGTCTTTCTCGTCATCCACTTCCTCCTTCTCTTCTTCTTGTTCAACAAAGCTTTGTAGTAACAATGGGTCCATTGTTGTTTCATCAAAAGAACTTTGATGCTCTTTGATGATGAAAGTCGCCACAAAAGAGGAAGAATCCTCTTCTTCCTCTTCTTGCTCCTCCTCCTCTTCCTCCTCTTCATCTCCTCTTCTCCGCTTTATCTGCTTGCAATCACCAAAACTCCATTCCCACTCCTTACTTCGCGCAACGCCATTCCCATCCTCTTCACTCTTTTTTCTTTCATCATTGCTGCTTCCCCGCCATAACTCGTGAAGGGGGGATGCAAGAAGGCTGCGTCGTTGTAAGCAAAGAGCGATACGTCGACGCAAAATGGCTTGAGCGTCGAGAGTGACTGCCTGTTGGATGAACGGATGGAGCAGCAGGTCCACTGCTCTGCTCCTTTGCTTAGGATCCTTTTCTAAACAAGCCGCTAGGAAGCTGTTCAGCTCTGGGGACCATTGTTCTGGTTCTTTGAAAGTAGGAGCTGGTCTATTCGGCGCCATTCTGTAGTTTATTTGAATGATCTTATAAGTTAGATGAATGAAAAAAAGATGTTACGCAAAATGGAGGGACATACCTCATGGCAAGGAGTGGATTCATGTGCGAATTTGGGGGCAAACCTTCCGCCATCTCAATGACTGTGATCCCCAGCGACCTTGGTTAAGAAAGCAAAATTTTTACAAAAAGGCGAAAGTCAACTAAGCTGAGAATAAGAGTAGAGAAGAATGTGAAGTGGAAGGAAAACTCAGTATACCAAACATCGGCCTTAAAATCATAAGTAGCATTTGGGTTATGACACGATGTCTTAGCAACTTCTGGAGCCATCCAAAGCGGCTGTTAAGGATGTCAATGTCAATCAGTTAGCCTCGCTAAAGCTCTGAGGGGAGAGAGATAGAGAGAAAAGAACAAACCGTGCCAAGCATTTTTGAGGAGGTTCTTCCTTTGCTTGTTGCCCTCAACTTCTCGCTAACTCCAAAGTCAGCAATTTTTATCTCGGCTTTGTGGTTCACCAATATATTGGCTGCTTTGACATCCCTTTTGTACCAATCAACAATTGCAAAACAAAGACAAAAACGAGGAAAGAGGAAGAGGAAGAGGAAGAGGAAAGGGAAGGAAGAGGAAGAGGAAGAGGAAGAGGAAGAGGAAGAGGAAGAGGAAGAGGAAGAGGAAGAGGAAGAGGAAGAGGAAGAGGAAGAGGAAGAGGAAGAGGAAGAGGAAGAGGAAGAGGAAGAGGAAGAGGAAGAGGAAGAGGGAAGAGGAAGAGGAAGAGGAAGAGGAAAGGGAAGGAAGACAAAATATAATACCTATGAATTATATTAGCAGAATGAAGGTAAACGAGGCCTTTCAGAGTATTTACACAAACGACAGCAATCTCGTCCTCATTCAAAGGGCTGTCACAAAGTTCAATTAGGTCACGGATGGAACCCACACCACAATATTCCATGAGTATCTTTTAGTATTGCAGGGTAATGTATTGTACAAGAGGTCAGCCAAAGTGCTTTAAACATAGTTTTTTTTTAAAAAATAAAAAAGAGTGGAAAACATACCCATAAAACGTTCTTTTGAGAAGAAGCCACGGTGCCAAAGTAAGGTACAATGTTGGGATGTTTGCACGCCTTCAGGATTTCTATTTCCTCGCGTAGCAGCTCTTCTTGGGTTGGTGTTTGAGAAGCGGAAGAGAATGAGAAGGAAGATGCTACGCGCTGCTCTTTTCCCCTCTTGTTTGTTGCCAGGAGCGGATCAGTTTCACTTCCGTCTCCTTCCTTTCCTACGTTTGGGAGAGTATCTTCCAGTTCGATGGTCTTAACAACCAATGTATAACCGTTCGACGTTGAGGCTTTGAAAACTTCTCCGTATGCCCTTTAAAAAAAATAAAAGAGGTTAACAACACGAAACAAGAGGATGAGCAGCAAGTGATGGAAAGATAGTGGAGAAATGACAAACCCTTGACCAAGCTTTTCCTCCAGAACAAAAGCGGAAAACGCATCTTGAGAGCCTATATTGTTCCAGTTGAGCTCTTGAGTAACATGAAGCTGGTGCTGAAAGTTGAAAGGAGTGGAGATGCAAGTTGATGGAATTCTGTGCGGTTTGCTATTACTGCCACTGAAGTAACGAGGTCTACTGCTAGCACTGCCATAAAACTGACGAGGAAGTGTGCAATAATGGCCCATTCTTTGAGCGAAAAGAGAACCTTTCCGTTTGCGTGTGTTGGTGGGCCGTTGTGTTGTTGCAGTAGTTGTTATTGCCGTTCGGTCTATTGTGTCGCTGTTTCTGAAGCTTTTTTCTTCCTTGTCCTGCGGTAGCAAGGAATCTTTTTTCTGTTGTGATATTGGAGAGAAAGGGAACCCAGCAGGCTGTTCTTGTGATTGCTGTTGCGAGTAGCTTGCACAACGGCGCCTCGTTGTGGATGAAAGAGATGCAAAAGCTAGGTCAGAAGAGGAAGAAGAGGAAGCGGAGGAGGAGGAGGAGGAGGAGGAAGAAGAAGTTCGAGTGGTTGGATTGGTAGAGCGCAAAGCAGGACTAAGCAGCACATTGGAAGCGGTAGCCGGGTGCACTGATTGCAACAACAGAGGCAAGGGATTAGTAGTCTTTATGGAAGACGGAGAGTCCTCATTCCTGTTCTTCTCCAGAGGAGCATCCGGTTTAAGTTGATCGCTGTCATCATCACCGTCTGCCTCCTCGTTTTCTTTGGTGATTATAGTTCGCAGGAACTTTGGAGGTTTGCGAGTTCTGTTGGCAACAGAAGCCATAAAACGATGAGAGCGTTGACGGTGATAACTCTTTTCTGGTTCTTTTTGTTGTCGCTTCGAAGAAGATGAGAGCCGCAGAGGAGAAGGAGAAGGAGAAGGAGAAGAAGCATAAGAGCGAGAGATGGTATTCCGAGATGGAGAGAGGCTTCCGCGTCTTGCTTTGTGTTGAGCTTTGGCCGTTTTCTGGAGAATGCGACGGGCTAACGTTGGAGATATCGTATCCACATCGATTGTTGAAGAGGAGGAAGAAGAAGCGCACAAAGGAGAGAGGGCTTCATTCTTGTCGTTCTCTTTGCTCGCTTCCTTTGCTTTTGCTGCAGTTATTTGTTTGTCATCTGATTTACCTTTGAGTGATCTGCTCAACGCTGCTATGGGCGAGGAAGAAGATGAAGTAGGAGAGGAGGAACACGCGGAGTTAGGACGGCGAAAAGCAGGAGAGAACAGCCGCTTGTGGCCCTTGGCGATCTTTTTGGTGCCCTTGGCGAGTTTCTCCGCCAAACTCACGTGTCTCTTCTCTCGCTTGTCTTTGAGCAACGGCGAGAAGCTCTTCCCTTCTGTTTTTGTTTTGACCAGAGACAATGAAAATGAGAGAGGGAGAGAGAGAGGGAGAGGGAGAGGGAGAGGGAGAGAGGGAAGGGATAAGGGAGGAGGGAAAAATACGCATGACAATTGCTACTGAAAACAGTACAGAGGGCGATAAAAGTTTCGATCAAAAGCTAGCGTTTTTCCGGATCGGCAGCGGGCTCTCCTACGTCTGTTTGACCAGGGCTTATTCTATCACATAACCAAAAGTAACCGACTTTGGGTTTTATCATTCCACTTCCCGCCATTTTCTTTTCGTCAACGGTTTTTCCGAACAATGAAAACACCCACAAAAAAGGAGAAAGGAGAAGGTCCTTTCGCCGACGAAACATGAGCAAGGGAAAAAAGTTTGCCGAGTACGGTGTAGACAGCGGCTGGTAGGAGGTGGAAAATGGTACGTACTCCTGCTAAACCCACGGGATGGCCCGCTCAACCCTCCAAGGTAGAGGAAGCAACGGGGCGAATGGTGATACTTTGTCTGATGTTCTCGTTCCTCTTCTTCCGTTCATCCCCGTATTCATTCCCACTTTGTTTCTTCCTGTTCCACTTCTTGTTGTGCCTTTTTCTTCTGCTTCTGCATCATCATCCTTGGAACGGCGTTCCCCACGGAGGGCTGCGGCAGAGGAGGCCTCTCTTTTGTGTTCTTTTTTTGGCGGGAAATCGGTGCACAAAGCGTCCAGCAACTGACCAGGAAATCTGTCTCGGAGACAAATGAACAATAATTCATTCATTCATTACGGCGGTGGTTGGGTACGTTATTATTGTTGCATTACGCGCATTATCTTTCGAAAAAAAAAATAAGTGTGAAGGGGAGGAGGAGCCCTCTCTCCTGTTGGAACCCCACTTTTTATTTGTTTTTTTTTTGGGAACCAACCAACCAACCTAGCAAAGAGGCCTTGCATTGCTCCACTGCCCGGCCGTTATTGCAATTTTTTTTTTTAAAAAAGGGAACACTTTTGAGTGACTTGGGAAGAGGGAAGAGCAGTAGGAAAAAAGAACAAACAAACAGACGACGACGAAAAAGAGAAAGACAAAAAGGATTGTTTATATTTATTTATTTTTATTATTCCCTTTCTGTTACGATAGCCCTCCACAATCACCCTCCCTGACGACTCTTTGATCCTCCTCTTGAACTCGGATCGACTCGCAGCTTTGCCCAATATTTTGAAAAAATGTCTTCTCCGGTAGGTTCCTTCACGCCCCCCTCTATGTTTACTCTTTTGGTTTTACCTTCAACAAAACTCATTTTTAAATCAAAAAATCAAAAAATAATTACGTGTAGACCTCTTCGTCGCCGAGAGAGATCGGAGGAAACAGACCGCGAAGGGGGTCCAACAGCAGACCTGCCTCTTGTCAAGTTTCCACGCAAAGCAGCCATGGCTTTGTTGCCAAAGGTTCTTATTTTTATTGCTCCAGCTTTGTGCAGCTTGTATTAAATTTGTCTTTTGAAAACAACTATGATGATGATGAAGTAGGACCACCAACAACGCCAAGGGCCAGAACGAAGCAGCACCCGGCGTTCAATTCGCAGCCGCCTGCGCGACTCTCTTTTGATGACTCTGCGCTCCCTTCCCCTTCTTCCTCTCCCAATTCCGCCTCTTCCGCTGCCGCTGCCGCCATTAAAGTCGTCGACGTATTAACTTCTCTCTCTCTCTCTCTCTCTCTCTCTCTCTCTCTCTCTCTCTTTCTGGCTTCCTTTTTCGCTTTCTCTTTCTCTTTCTCTTTCTCTTCTCTTCTCTTCTCTTCTCTTCTCTTCTCTTCTCTTCCCTTCTTCTTCTTCCTCCTACTAAATTTTACTATTCGATCTTTAAAGAAGGGAGAAAATGGAAGCGGTGATCAACAAACGACAACATGGAGAAGCACCAGCAGTGCTAGCCTCAAGTACAGAAAGTCGGTGAGTGAGGATGATGGAAGCTGGGATGAGTTCTATCCGTTCAACGAGGATGAGAACGAATCCAACATTCTCTTCACCGAGGATAGCGTTAATTCTAGCCTTCCTGTCATCAAAGGAGGCTCATTACCTAAGCTCGTCCAACGACTTACCATCGATGAATATCCTGGTAAGTAAAAACAGAAAAATAGAGAAAGAGGAGAAGAGAGGAGAGGAGAAGAGAGAGAGCGAGAGCGAGAGCGAAAGAGCGAAAGGAAGGAAGTAAAAGGGACAAGGAAGAAATAGAGCAAGTAATATAAAATGAGAGAGAGAAACAAAGATAAGAACAAAGGCGACAGAAACGAAAACTAAAATGGAAACGAACAACTGACCACTTTTTATTATATCAGACACCGATTACTTGGCAGCATTCCTGTTGACATATCGCACCTTCACGACCCCTCCCGAACTTTTGGACCTATTAACGGCCCGTTTCAACATGCCCCGTCCCAAATCTCCAACAAAGCAACAGCTGGAGGAGTTTGAGACGAAGCGAAACCGAGTGCGGTTGCGAGTCTTCAATGTCCTTAAGACTTGGGTCAGCAACCATTTTTATGACTTTGCTGAGGACTCCAACCTTTTAGAAGTCCTCACTGACTTTATTGCTCATATGGAACTGTCTGGAATGGAGACGGCGTCAACCCACTTGCGTAATATCATAGAAAGAAAGGTACAACGGTGACTCTTATTTTCCTTTTTTCCGTTTTCTAACTTTCGTTCATACATTTTCGCAGCAAAATGAACTGAAGGAAAGCAAGAGCTACAATAAGATGTTTTCCAAAGAACCACCAGAGCCGATACTTCCAAGTGGCTGCACGATGAACTCCACAAGCCCATCCAACAACCAACCTCTTATCGATTTGAATTGGGATCCCTTGGAAGTGGCACGACAGCTTACTCTCATCGAATATAACTTGTACAAAAGTATAAAGCCGCAAGAATGTCTTAACCAAGCCTGGACCAAGGTTCACTATTTCTCCTTCTTGTACTTTATACGTCTCATCCTTTATACTGACTCCTGTGCGCACGCTCTCTTCTCTCCTCTCTCTCTCTCTCTCTCTCTCTCTCTCTCTTTCTCTTCGCAAAACAGAAAGCGACTCGTGACACGAACGCAGCAAATATAATGGCGATGATTACTCGCTTTAATGCTGTATCGCGTTGGGTAGCCACTGAGATCGTCAAAGCTGAAAGCTTGAAGCTTCGTATTGACACATTAACCATGTTCATTCAGATAGCCATGGTCTGTCTCCCTGTATTTATGTTATTATTTCAGATGCTGAACTCTTGTTATCCTTTCTTGTCATTATAGGGATGCAAATCGTTGAATAACTACAACGGAATGATGGAGATTATCTCTGGTTTGCAGAGCAGTTCTATTTTCCGATTGAAGAATACTTGGGGGGTACGTCTTCTCTCTCTCTCTCTCTCTCTCTCTTCTCTCTCTCTCTCTCTGTTATCTGTTGTTTTGTTCTCTCTTTCAGTAAACTAAAATTATTTAAATAAAAACAAGGGCTTAAGTGGTAAATTGAATAAGGCATATGAAGACATCAAAGAGCTGATGTCTCGTCACAACAACTACAAAGTTTTCAGAGAGCACCTCCATAACGTAGACCCTCCTTGCATTCCTTACCTCGGCGTCTATCTTACTGATCTTACCTTCATTGAAGATGGTATATTTTCGTCATTGTTGTATTTTGTGTCTTCTAACGTTGGTTGGCTCTTCAAAAAAACAAAACCAAACAAAAACACACGAAAAATGAACTATTACAGGTAACAAGGATTATTTGGCAGGAGGACTGATCAACTTTGTGAAACGAAGGGCTGTTTCTGAAGTTATCAGTGAGATTCAACAATACCAACAAACTCCTTACTGCCTGAAGGAAGTGCCTTTCATGGCGAATTACTTGAAGAACGTTGAGTTTTGGGAGGAGAATGAGACATACAACAACTCGCTCAAAGTGGAGCCAAAGAGCGAACAAACCCCAGGAAAGACAAAAGTCAAGAGCTCCGCCTTTTCGAGTTCTAAACTTTCAACTTTCAAACGGAAAGACACGAAAAAGGTTTTTTCTCTATTCTTCTCCAGCTTTTTGTCAATAATATCTTTCTTTGTTATTATTTCTGAACCTTGTGTTGTAGATTAAAGCAGCAACACCAGAAAAAGAGAAGCAACCGTCAACAGAAGAATACAGACCTTACGAGGAACCCGATTGGGGGGAGTTGGAACCAATGGAGGGCTATCGCTTTAATCAACCCGACTCTAAAGAATACCTGGCACGTTACTCTTTTTTTTGTTGCTTTTCTCTTTTTGTTATAAAGCTAACTGGTCCGGTTTGTAGGTGTTGGACGTTGATTTCTCGGGTATGGGTCTGAAAGATACACGCCCTATGATCAAAGCAGCAACATTAGAAAAGCTTATCGAGCACATGACACACCAACATTGGCCTGGTAAGCTTCTTCTCTCTTTGTTCTTCCGTTCTTACAATTCCGTTGTTGTTGTTTTCAGATTCTGGATTAGCCAATACATTCTTGATGACGTACACAACGTTCACAACACGCGTGGAGGTGATGCAGTTGCTAATAATGCGTTTTAACATGCCAAAACCAAAATCTCCTACTTTGCAAGAAAAGTATCTTAAGGTACTCTCTCTCTCTCTCTCCCTATGTGCTCTTTTCATCGTATCAAAAAACTCAACTTCTGTTTACAGGAAAAAGTGATACCTGTTCGATTAAGAGTATTCAATGTTTGCAAGAATTGGATTGATAAAAACTTTTATGGATGTGCAGAAGATAAAGAGTTCATCTCAAAGTTTGAGGAACTTGCTTCCATCATGCAAAAGAACGGCATGGAACAAGCAGGTCAGAGTTTGCATCAATCTTTGCAGCGTCGGTTAGCCGGTACATATTTTCTCTTGGTCTTCTTTCTGCTATATGCGTTACAATCCCGCCTTTCTTGTTCTTCATCTTTCCTTCCTTACGTTTATTCTCTCTCTCTCTCTCTCTCTCTCTCTCTCTCTCTCTTTCTCTCTATTTTTTCTGTTTAACAGGTGACGAAAAGGTTCGCGAACGGCACGCTGCCCAAGAATCGGCGCCAAAACCACACATTCCTAAGTATGTAACAGACCTGAAGAAAGCTGTTTTGACGGACTTTCACAGCGAAGAGTTTGCTCGCCAGTTGACCATCATGGAACAAAACCTGTTCCTGCGCATTGAAGCGTGGGAACTTCTGCCTCAGGCATGCCTTTCATCTGATAGGCACAAGGACGCACCAAATGTTCATGGTACCATTTCTGAGCTTTTTGTTTAATTTTGTTTTTTTTTTCTATTCGTTTACTCATTCCTTGACCAAACAGCCTTGTTGCAACATGCGGAAAGAATGCAGCAGCTGGTTGCCTCCGAAGTGGTTTCACAAACGACACCCGAACAGTGCTGCCTTTACGTCTCTCACTGGATCAAAGTTGCAGAACGTTGTCTCGGGTTGAACAACTTCAATTCGATGGTGGAGATCGTGATGGGGTTGAATCTTTTGGACTTGCCAAAACTAAAGGCCATTTGGAGTGTAAGGCCTTCTCTTTTTGTTGGGATATTCCTTTCCTTTTGCCCATTCAATTAATCATCTCATCTGTGTTTTTATTGATAGGCATTGGCACCATTTACAAAGAATACTTACAACAAATTAATGACAATGACCAACGGCAAGCAACTAGAAGATAAAATGCACAACGTACAGCCGCCTATTCTGCCTTATATTGGTACATTCTCTCTCTCTCTCTCTCTCTCTCTCTCTCTGCAAAGAAATGTTCGATGTTAAACGATACTCATTCAATGAAACTAGGTTCATTTGTGCAATCGTTGCAAGAGCTATCCAAACTGAAAGACAACACTGGAAATCTCATCAACTTTGAAAAGAGAACCCTTATAGCTGGCATTCAGATGGAAGTATATCAACACCAACAATCACGGTACACTCTTGAAGTGGTACCGCTTATTCAAGAATGGATCTCTTCAGCTCCTGTTCTGGAATTGGGCGACATTCAAAGCGTAATTCTTTTCCTGATCCTTCTTTCTACCTCCCACTGTTACTCATTCTCTCTCTTGTTGTTTGTTGCATTTTGTTTCTACCAAACAGAGAACAAGAAACCTACAAGCCAAGACCAAAAAGAAAACCAAGAAAAAGACTGAAAAGAGAAAGAAGAGCGCAGAGAACGAGTCGCCCAGCCCATACATCAGAGAGCTCAGTCATTCTGTGAATGCCCTTCCCACTGACTCTGCACGTAAGATGAGCAAGCTGTTGGGAGTATCGGTGGAAGAATTAGGTGGAAGTAGCCCACAAGCAGCCTCCACGCCACCACCAACTGTCCATCGCAAAGCCACCAAGCTGCTTGGCATTGATCCAGACCAGATGGCTGCCATGCAAGCTGCTCAGAAAAAGTCCAAAGGCTCCACCGTCTCCGCTGGAGGAAAAAGGAAGATAACACCTCCTTCCGTGCCTGGTGCATCGACAGTGAGGGGAATACCCGATCAGCGAAAGAAACGTTCTTCTCTGCTGAGGTCCCAGTCTTCTTCCAGAATTGGTTCTCCTTTGGAAAGCTCGGGAGAGTTCACGCTTGATCAATTTTCTTCTCCACCGGCTTCACGTGCTTCTCGTATGTATTTTGAGTGTGTAATGTTATTATCTGTTGGATGATACTGATGATATTTTTAAAGGCGGTGGCAGAGAGTCAGCAAGTGGTAGTATGCACGACCAAGAATCCCTGGGCTTGGATACTGCCAAGTTCCAACTGTTAGGGATGTTCCTCGACGATGCTGAGTTCCGCCAAGAAGTTACCGAGCTGCTGCTGGAGGAAGGAATACAGATGTCGTTAGCAGCCGCCTCCGCTAGCGCCAATGATAAACCCTGTACCATCCGACAGCTCACCACCGAACTCGACAGCTTCAAAGAGAAGCTAAAACTGGCGTTGACGGACGTGTCGAAACAAGGTGGTAGCGGGGATACCAAAGAATGGGTGGCCAAGCATGCTTCCTCCATCTGCTCCGCACTGAAGGCATCCGTGCAGGAGAGCAGCTTGCCTCATCCCCGAGAGCTGGGCTTGTACCTTAAACAATGGCAGAAGGAAGACGCCAACGGGCATGTCTTTGGATGGAAGGATAACATCTCTGCTCTAATGTTGCATTCCAAAGTCTCGCAGGAACCTCCTCTGGCCATCTTGGACGTTCGGTCCAGCGTCAACAAATCGGATGTGGCCACTCTCCTTCGAACCGCCTCCTTCTACCAAACCAGCGAACGAACCAGCGCTCAACCCAACGTCTGTGTGCTTTGCAACTTTGTGTCGGATGATGCCAAGGACATTGCCAGCCGTTATAAGAACCTCTTCATCATCAACATGATTTGAGAAGGGTTTGTGCCAAATGTAATGTTTTTTTTTTCTTTTCGTTTCGTTTTTGTTTGCTGTATTATTTAATACAGTATTATTATTATTTTATTTTTCCTTATTATAGTACTATCTTGTGCAATCTTCTTTGCTAAACAGAGATGTTTTGGAGAGGTTTGTTGTACTTGCCGGAACTAGACCTTGACAACTTTCTTTTGCTCTTCTTCTCCTCCTTTTCTCTTTTTTTCTTCTCTTCTTTGGCTCGTTTTTCTTGTCGCTTCTTTTCCTTTTTGGAGGGCGTTTCGTTTGACGAGGAGATGGAGCTGTTCTTCCTGCGGGAGTGCGTGTTGAGAGCAGCACCGCTGGCCGAACGCATCATCTTTTCAGACGAAGCAAAGGTAGGAGGTGGTGTGGCGCTGCCCAGAACTACTCTTCCGCTGCTGCTGCTTAGCATCGAGTCCACCCCAGAAGAGGACTGAGATCGCCACGCATGGAATGACTTTCTTCTTTCCTTCTTTTTGCGTCTATCGCTGTTTGCCATCATTGTTCATGATGGTGGACGAAAACAGAAAGCGAAAGAGGGTGAGAAGTTTTGGAAGAGAACAGGAAAATGGAGGGAAAGGAACGGTTTTTGTACGTGATGACTTTGGTCGGTTGGGCATGTTGGGTAAAAGAGGCAGCAGAAGATGATGGAGAGAGCGACGGAGAGGTTAAGGAGGATGAGCTGGAATGAGGAGAAGGGGCAGGACTGGATTGAGAGTTAACTGCAGCGGTAACATTGCTACCATAACTGGCTCTCCGTTTAAAGGGAGGCGGCACAAAGCTACCAGGTCGTCCTCGCAGAGAAGAACTCTTTTTCTTTTTCTTTTGTTTGTCACGAGGAGAGGTCGGTGAAGAGTTTGTTGACTTCCTGTCAATGGGAGAAGAAGAGGTGAAGAGAGCCAAGGGTGGCAATGAAGCGCCCCTTGATCGGCGCTGACGCTCTCCCCGGTTCTCTACAAGAGGACTGTACAAATGACGGAGGAGAAAGATGTTATATGAGAGAAGGTGCTTAGAAGGCAGAACGGCTTTGGGTCTTTGCAAACAAACAAACAAACAAACAAACAAACAAACAAACAAACAAACAAACAAACAAACAAACAAACAAACAAACAAACAAACAAACAAACAAACAAACAAACCTCAATAAATGAGAACTGGAAGTAGCAGAGGCAACAGAGCAATGAGCCTCCTGAAAGGCGAGTACTTTTAGCCTATAGAGCGAAAGGCCTTGGTTCAGCTCCTCCCACAGCTGATTCTCCTTCCTGAATTCCAGTTCTTCCTCCGCCGTCATGACGCCATTGAGCCCTTCCTCCTCCAACATCCCCTGCAAACGAGGGCGAGCGGTCTGACATTGGCTGAAATATACTTGAAGGGAGGCTGCCAGCACTGTTACGTAGTACTCCACGCAGCCGGCCAGCTTTGTTAAGGCGGAAGCTTTTGGCAAAGAGAGCAGAGGCTCTTCCTCGATGTCCATGTCCTCCAAGCAAGCCAACAACTCGTGCACTTGGTTCATGATAGGCTTATGGACAATGTGCAGCAGTTCTTCCTCCGCTTCTTTCTTGCGCAGTAACGCTTTCAGCCGCTCGCTTGAGGCCAGCTCCTCCTCCTTCTTCCGGTTGTCCTCCACGACACATCCCTCCTCCACTGGCACCAAGTATGGTCCGCTATCACCAGCCCGACCGCTCACTTCCCCAGCTGATGATGATAACATTGGTGCTGGCTCTTCGCCTCTCCTGTTGTTTTGCTGCTATATCTTTCTTCGTTTCTTACCAAAAAAAAAAAAAAAAAAATAATCAAGTAATTAAGTACGCTATTCTGGCGTTACCGTTGTTATAGGAACACTGGTGTCTCGGAAACTGTGTCCGCACCAACCGTTGTTATTGGTTGTGCGATCAATCGAAGTTCAAAGCAGGAAGCCCACCAACACAGCAAGAGGAGAAAGCAACATGGCGCCGGAGGAAGGATTGAAATATTCCTCCGCCGGGTCTCGGAGGGAATTGTTATCAACCCCTTCGCTATCTTCCATCAGTTGATCCACGTCTGGCGTCGTTGCAACCACGTTCGACTCGATGCCACACAGGTCGCTTCCTCTCAAGAACTTGAAGTACCCGTTCAGACCCCAGCTTGTGCCCCAGCTATTCGCGCACAACCAGTACGGCTTACCTATTGTTTAAACTTCTGGTGTAAGTTTATTTCGGTGTTCAGTCGTAAAACAAAGATAACTGACCAGCATCTTCACCCCAACCGATTATGCGGACAGCATGCCCCCCTTCAGCGGGTCCAGACACTGCATCGTACACTCCTCCCTCATACTCTACAAAGTTCTCATAGATAGTAAAACCTTTTGCACAAGAAAACAAGAATAAGCAGAAGAAGCAGGAGAATGGAAAATGAAGGGAAAAGATCAACCTGCAAGAATAGGACCGTTGGCGTATATCTCGTTCATCATAGCCATCTCTCCTGAGAGCTTATGACACCTAAGAGGCATCAGTTAGCGAGGCAGAGGACAAACGAAGTGATAACAAACCCATCAGCGTAAAAGACGATGCTTGCCTCAGCCCCTGAATCGCATGTGTAACCAGAGCACGTCTGCTGCTTGGCCACATAGTTGTTGCAGCTGTCAGAGACCGTTCCCTCCTTGCTCAGGTAAGCCAACGCCTGGTCCAAGTATCCACCATCACACCCTTGGTTACAATTTGTTCCTAACACTGGAACTAATAGTGAAAACAGCTTACTTTTGCATGAGATGGATGCAAAGGAGGATCAAGGAATGGTGCATACATTTACAAGACTGGTCACAGTTGATCTGTTGTTGAGGAGATACACTGCAAAAAATCCCAAAAGCTCAAGGAAGGCTCAGGGATGGGATCAAATGAGGGGATCAAGCCTCGCCTCAGATGTGGGTCACCTTTTAAAAAAATTCCCACAGATGAGCTGGCTCGCTTTATCCTAATATGGGCCCCAATGCTCGCTTTGGGTTCAGGGTCAGATAGCACTCACTTTTCTTGGTCAACCGAAAGGATGTTTATTTGACAGCAAAGAAGAAGAGGAAGATGAAGAAGAGTAGAGTACAACGAAGAGAAGCAGCAGATACCGCTGCTTTCAAAGAGAAAGAGAGTACAACCTGCTCCTATGCTGCCACGGTGCTCCAAGAGTTTCCTGGTGGTAGGCCAGGCTTGTTGAGTTGCTCTGTGCGCAGTGTTACTTGATCGCAGTGATTCTGTGGTAAGAAGTAGGGAGAAAAAAAATATTCAGCTGAAAATCAACAAGTAAAAGTGAGGGGAAATATTACATAACGGTTGCATCAGCAAATGATTGCGAGGTCATTTCATCAGGTAATACTCACTTGTTCCTCTTCGTCTTCGTTATTTCCTTCACTATCTGCGCCTTCCTCTTCATCTTCTTCATCTTCATCGCCGTGTTCATCTTCTTCGTCGCCGTAATCATCTTCTTCGTCACCATGTTCATCTTCTATGTCTGCTTCGTTGAGTTCACTATCTTGTGCAAAATCTTCTATAGGATTTGCTGCTTTGCTTGAAGAAAGCAGTGGATTCACGAGAATGAGAACGAGAACGGAAACAAGACGCAGACAGTGAAGGAAATAACAAAGACAAAGAGGAAAAAAAAAACAAAACAAAAGAAGAAAAGCAAAGCAGGAAGAAAAGAAAGAAAAGCCGTAACTAAAACGATACAACGCTAGGTGGCTATGTGGCTCCGTGCCATCGAGTTCAAACATCTTGACTCGCATGAAAGATGCTTCTTGACGATGCTTGGTTTTGAGGGTATATACCTCAAGCAGCTGAGCAAGCAGCGTTTGTTGATGTAGCTGCAAAAGAAAGTAAGGCCGCTTCGAGACACTTAAATTCGTACCACAGAAATGGATACAGGTTCCGACGGAGGAAGAACCACTTGTTGAAAGCTTTGGTTATCTCAGTACGCCGACTCTCGCGGGGAGTGTACTTGGTCCGTTTTCCTCCCAACGAGAGGTAACGAACGGGCCTTTTCTTTGCTTGCTTGGGTCCTATTGTGTTTTCTTCTGGGGCAGATAAGAGCGAGAGTTGAATAATGGTGTGTAGATGTGCTGCTTTGTGCTCCTGATTAAAATGGTAAACGGTGTGACGATAACAATTATGCAACAAAAACACAACAACAACACGACACAAAAAAAAAAAAATAAGAACAATTTGCACCTCTTTCAATACACGTTCTTCCATATTCCGATTGTTGCCAGAATGTGCCCAATCACGAAGGCTTGTTTACGTTAAGTAAAAACCTCAAGATGTAACAGAGAGAGTCGCGAGAGAGAGAGAGAGAGAGAGAGAGAGAGAGAGAGAGAGAGAGAGAGAGAATGAAAAGAGAAGGATCAGAAATAATCAAAAGCAGAAAAGGACAAGAAACCATTATGAAACAAACTAACATGAACGATTGCAACGAGCACGACGAGAAAATGAACGATTGCAACGAGAACAACAACAACAACAACAACAACAACAACAACAACAACAACAACAACAACAACAACATAAGACAACAACAACAACAACAACAACAACAACAACAACATAAGACAACAACAACAACAACAACAACAACAACAACAACAACAACAACAACAACGACAAGAACGAGAACGAGTACGAGAACGATTGCAACAAGAACGAGAAGAACATGAACGATTGCAACGAGCACGACGAGAACATGAACGATTGCAACGAGAACAGCGAGAACAATGGGAACGAGAACAAGAACGAGAAGAACATGAACGATTGCAACGAGCACGACGAGAAAAAGATCGATTGCAACGAGCACGAGAACAATGGGAACGAGAACAAGAACAAGAACAATTGCAACGATAACAAGAAGAACAGGGACAAGAACAATGGGAACGAGCACAAGAACGATTGCAACGAGAACGACAACGAGAACAAGTACGACGAGAACGAGTACGACGGGAACAAGAAAGGCAAGCACCACGAGAACTCCTGCCAGAGCAACAGGACCAACACAACAACAGGAATGAAGCAGAAACAACTGACGAAGCTACCAGTAAAGGTAACTATAAAAGATGTTACATTTTGTTTAAACATATCGCTAATATAATATTTGTAGTAAACAACGAGCTGCAAGCACGAGTTGAAAAATTAGAACGTATTGTGGAACAACTGACACGATCTTGGGAAAATGGCAGTGGAAGACAGGAAGAAGAGGCAGAAATGATCGTCAAAACCTTCAAGGAAGCCTTCAGCCAGGAAGCCTGCCAGTGGACAAGTAGGCACATGAAGATGGAGAAAGGAGCCAAAGGTCTTGCATTTCAGCGGTTTGTTCAAAAGTGTTTACAACCCAACCAACGCACGAATCTAGCTGTAGCCGGACTAAAGGCTGTGTGGAGGAACAAAGTCAAAAACGAAAGAGCAAGGCTGCCTGTACGAGTTGAAAAGCAGTTCAAACGGTTTTTAGAGAGACAGTGGGAGAACGGAAAGAGAAGTGACGTCCGTTGGGAGCGCAAGAGCAACCACTTTGCAAAACTGGCCATACAAGAGATGGCCATTCTAGCAGAGAGAACGGATGGAAGTGCTCAGTTTTCAGAGTTTTGGACAGAGACCCTCCAGCAGCACTGGGAAAACTATCATGACAGTGGCGAGATTCAGGACATCAAAGAAGGGCTTCAACTGCAAGAAAGAACGACCAATCCATCCCTGGGCAGACAAACATCAACCAAACAACGGTACAGTCTCACGCTGTAGCTCCTTTACTCATTTTGTGTTATTGTGCTTACTTGCCCTCTCAAACCCCGGCGTATCATTCTCGATGTCACTTTGGAGTCAACCAAATCGGGGGTGAGTACGAGGATGATCAGGGTCACTTTCCTGACTTTACCTGATCCTGTGGGTGAGTACGCTATGAGCCGCTTTCAGCTCAAAACGGTATCATCCTCGGTATCACTATTTTTGGGATTTTTTGTAGTGTAGGTTAGTCGTTAGCTCTTCATTTACAGTAAAACGCCAAGGCTGGTACAGCTGAGACGAAACGCGCGCTTGGTACCACCTCACTACCTTCTGCTGAGGAAGAGAGCGTGGAACTGGTTCGTATGGCATTTTGAGGTGTTTTAACTTTTGCTGAGATGTAAATTCCATCAAAGCAAACCATAGAGAACAGACCCCAGCGGTTGGAACGCCTTGTTGCAAACGCAGAGGAGAGTAACCATGTCGCCACAGGGGCTCAAACTCGAGAACGAGTGGAGCACTGGAAGCCTGCCGTGCAAGCTTGTGCAGAGCGCCTAGCCATCCATCGACCCACGTTATCGAACGCAGCCAAGGCCATAAGGTGGTGCCTCTTCTTTTCTGACATCCCCGTTTCCTACCAGGCCACCCCCATAGCACGCGCGCTTCACACTGTTTTTATTGACGCTTGGAAGACCACCAAAGTTCGTATTCGAAAAGTGGTCTTTCGGCAACTATCGATTTTTTGAATTCCTCGCTACCCATCCATCCATTCGTTTTGTCCGGCCGAACGCTCCATGGACATCCGAGGTCATAGTCCCACTTGCTTTAAAACACCTGCCACATATTCGAGAGGTGAAGCAGAGCAAAGAACTGGAAGGAATGACGATGAGGCAAAATTTCAAGCGGTATTGGAAAGAACAGCTTGAAGAAATGGTTCACGAGTTGGAACCAGCTCTCCTGAAGCTACAAGAGGGAGAAATCCCTGAAGTTTATCCAACATATCCTCCCTGCGCAGAGTAAAGAGGTATATAGGAACAGTGTGTATATTGCCAAAAGACAACTAGGTTTCGAATACAAACTTTGGTAGGCTTTATCTTCTTTACAACATAAAGATAATACTGGTATCAAAGGTTGTTGTTGTGGTCCGTATGGTGGTCTCGTGTGCCTCATTCCAATGTCCAATGTTCGTGTTTGTTCCGCGGTAGGGGTTTGGTCAGGACATCAGAGGGCATGTCGTTGCTAGCCATGTACTCCAGCTTTATAGCGCCCTTATTTCGATTTGGTTTAGTTTACCAAAAAAATTGATGATGGAAGGAACGAGGGAAGACACCGCCAAAGTGCTGCCAGCAGAGCTGTGGCACCATATCCTGGTGGAGCTCCTGCCCAAGGAGGCTTGGGGCGTGTTGGCCAGGGTGTGCTGGACCTGGAGAGCGATCGTCCCCGAGAGCGAGAGGAATAGGATCCTCCTGTCCTACTGCTGCGGCGGGGAAGGGACCTCCCTGGTGAAGTGGGCTAGGGAGCGCGGCTGCCCTTGGGACAGGCGCATCGGCAATCTCCTGGCGTCCGCGGGCAACCTGGAGGGCCTCAGTTGGGCTCGCTGCGTCGGAGCCGAACTCAATGAGGGGACTTGCGCCATGGCCGCCGGGGCGGGCCAGTTGCGCTTGCTCAAGTGGTTGCGCCGCCACAACGTCCCGTGGAACAAAAGCACGTGGGACGAAGCCGCCCAGAACGGCCACCTGGAGGTACTCAAGTGGATCAAGGCGAAGGGCTGCCCTTGGAGCAAACGCGTCTACAAGCGCTCCGTCGCGAGCGGCCGGTTGGACCTGCTCCAGTGGCTGCGCTGGGAGGATCAGGACCTGGCGCGACCCCGCTTTTGGAGCCAGGAGGCCTACGTCGAAGCCGCTGCCAAGGGGCACGTGCACGTGCTGGAATGGCTGGGCGGGGAGCCCCGTGAATGGGACCGGTGCATCAAAGCGGCGGTCGAAAAGGGCCACATGGACGTCATCCTGTACCTGCACTCGTTAAACTGTCCGCAACTGGCCCACCGTGCGGGGTGGTGGGGGGCACGCTACGGACGCATAGACGTGCTGGAATGGGCCTTGGAAAACGGTTGTTGTGAATTTGGTCCATACCACTGCGAGACCGCTGCAGCGCACGGCCATCTCGAAACGCTCAAGTGGCTGCGCTGGAATGGGTGTCAATGGGATCACAGGACGTGCCGGGCTGCGCTCCAGCACGACCGCGAGCACATATTGATTTGGGCCAGGACTCAGAAGCCACCCTGCCCTTGGATCAGTGGACCATGCACACCGTGAGAGGGTATAAATCCTGGACCTGGCCCTCCCTCAAGGACTCATGGGACGCCGTCTTTGCAAATGGGTGATCAATAAACAGATAGATCAAAGGCGTTTGTTGCACTATTTATTTGTTATTGTTTTGGGTCATTTAGACAAATGAACACAATTTGACAAAATGATGGATGTCAAACAAGTCGTAGTTGGAGACTGTGGAGTACCTGCCCCTGGAGGTATGAAGCCACATCCTAACTAGGTTAGGGAATCAGCCTTGATTTAAGGATACCCTTTGCCAAACAAGAGTTAGGTGGGTATTAAACATAAATACATCCAAAGGAAGAGTAATTTTTATAGTATGTGCTACAATTGACAGTTTGGTGTTTAAAGAAGGTGTACCAAAGTTTTTGTTAGAGAATTCAACCAAGTGGCGCAACCGTTGTTGGTACGACGTTGAGTGGGCAAGTTTTGAGCAATCTAGGTTAGGGTTAGGGTTCTATGCGCGTTTTTGGGCTTATACTTAAGTTTTACAAAAAAACATTAGTATAGGTTAGGGTTAGGGGCGGGTACTCAGAACCTACAGCATTCAACTCCCCATGGTCCATTCTATAAAACTCTAAGTCTATAAGTCCAACGGATAAAGTGGGGCAAAGTAGCAATTTTTTCAATTTTCTCATAGGAATATATATTTTTAATCTAACTGGATATAATCATAATATCATCATCATCATCATCATTCTCCTTTGTCTCTTCCTCTTCATCCAAGATGGATATGACTGTAGTGGTGGTAGTAGAAGTAGGAGATGATGGGAGGGAAGCATGGTCGTCATCCAGTGTGTCAAAGTCCCCATCATGGGCCACCAAGTATTTGTCTTTCAAAGCATCGAGATTGTTGAAGAATTCTGTGAGGAGATTGCGCCATTTGTCATAGCAATCATTGTTGGTTCGGCGTTGGGTAGGCAAGTGTTTGGCAATCTCCAACCAAGACCATCCATCACACAAGCGCCAAGTGACAAGTCTACGGATTTCTGGTGTCTGCCAAGCAATCCGTTGTCGATGACCATTCTTCTGATATTTGAGTCGATTGGATAACATTTGTTGTCGCTGCTGAAGTGCTCTGCGAACTCGTTGTCGTGGTGGTGTTTTTTCTTTTGAGTTATGATTCCTTTCATCATCATCATCAGCGTTATCATCGTTTTTTTTCAGAACATCATTAGGAGAAGTAGGTAAGAATGGCTGCTCTTGACGACGAGAGGTGAGGAATGCTTTGTGAATGGGTGATCCGTTGACCAACTTGGGAAGTACAGGAGCTACAAACTCATCCACCAGCTCATTCAAGCCACTGAAAAAACCTTGTAGAATGCCAGAGATATGTTGACGGCAAAGCTGACGATGAATATTGGGCCAACGAAGAGGAGATTTGTTTTTGGCCGCATAAGTTGCTGCAGCTTCAGCTAACACATCCTTGTCAAACTCATCTGAATGATTGTCTACCCAAGCAGTACAACATTCAAGCCACAAGGAGCGATAAAATCGTATTTGTTGATCTTTGGTTGGTAAATCTGTTCGTTTCATGAAACTAAAGAAGCAGTGTAAAAGAAAGAAAAAGAAAGAAAAAGAGAAAAAGAGAAAAAGAAAGAATGAGAAAGAAAGAGAGAAAAAGAGACAAAAAAACAAAGTGTGAATAAATGATGCAATGTTAAAAGAAAAACAAATAGACCAACACCAATCCATCAAAACAATTATTGTTTAGACCATGAATAGCTATTACAATAAACCTCTGTGTTCAAGCTGAGTGCTGAGTCTAAAGGTGCATTTTTGAATGCAAGCAAGCAAGCAAACAAACAAACAAGCCATGACTGAATAGATTGATAGATAGTGGTAGATACCATCCAAACAAAACAAACCAGCAAACAAACAAACCAACAAACAAACAACAACAAGCAGAGGCCAACAAAAAAAAAAAACAAACAAACAAACAAACAAACCGTTGGCGAACAGCATGGATAAAACTCTGATAGTTGGTATCTGCAGACCACTTGGATTGTTGCAAAGCCTCTGGGGATAGATTGTGAAATGCTTCTATGGTAACTAGCTCTGGAGCAATCACTGCAAGGGAGTGAGGATAAAAAAAACCACAAAGAGAAAAAGTAAACACAGGTGGTTTATAGAAGCCAGCCAGCCAGCCAGCCAGCCAGCCAAAGAAAAAACAAAAGAAAAACCAAAAATCAGATGAATAACAAACCACAATGTCGAGGCCTCGGAGAATGATGATCAGCAGCAGCAGCAGCAGCAGAAGAAGAAGAAGAAGAAGAAGAAGAAGAAGAAGAAGAAGAAGAAGAAGAAGATGAAGGATGAAGGGTGGTAACATTGCTAACCAAGCGATTGGCCACAATAGCATGTTTTAATGTATCCTTGACGTAGACTTGCTGAGATCTACCACGAGGTACCCAACATGCAATAAGGGCAGTGGTATCCAGTACATTGTTCTGACTATGCCCTTCCTGCAGTCCCTCCAAGATCAAGGCAGTGCAAAGGAAGCCAGCACGTAAGGAGTGAAAGGAGAATAACCCTTCAGGATAACCAGCCCGAACAGCGCGGTCTTGCAGCTTGGCATTCAAAGTATCACATGACCATCCCCATAATGATGTTTGTTTTTGTTTGTCTGTCAAGCACCAGTTGTGAAACTCTCACAAATCCAAACCATGCTTGCACAGCAGATGCTTGTTTAGCCAGTAAATAAAATCTCCAAGACAAACTCCAGCGGTTGATGTTGTTGATGCAGCAGCGGTCGTGATGGTAGAGGTGGTAGTAGTGGTGCTAAGTGGCGATGAGGATAATGGTGATGATGATGATGAAGATATTCCTCGTGGTGGTGGTGGTGGTGGTGGTGTTAAATAACCTTCAAAAGTAACGACATGATTCCAATGATTTGGTATTCCTTTGGTGACTTGTTGGCGCAAAGAAAGGAAATAAAGAGGAGGAGAAAAGGCATCCTCTTGGTGGTGACAGCTGATGTTGCTGCTGCTGCTGCTGCTGCTGCTGCTGTTGTTGTTGTTGTTGTTGTTGTTGGAAAAGGAGGATGAAAGTTTAGGTCGAAATGCCACAATATCACCCAAACGAATGTTTGCTGCTGTAATGGCTCTGGCACTAGTACAAACACTGTGTAACCAACAACTGGCTTCACCAGCTTTGCTCACCAGTCCATCTGGAGTGGATGCGATGATATGCAAGACGTCATCCAGCAAACAAGCATCTTTGCACAATTGTTTGCTAGAACAGGAGGGTTTGGCTCTTTTGCAATGCCGAATGGCCTGTTTGACTTGATCTTTGATGGCATCCATTTGGTTCTTTAGCAACAACAAGTAGGCATGATCTGTTGCCATCATTGCTGTCGTGCGTCCTGTTGCTGCTGCTGCTGCTGCTGCTGCTGCTGCTGCTGCTGCTGCTGCTCTAGTGACACCATCACCAAGAAGGGTTTTGGATAGAGGAGAAGCATTCCTGCTGGTTGTGGTGATAATAGAAGTAGGTGATGATGCTGGGGATGAAGAGATGGAAGAAACAGAGGAAGTGGAGGAGGAGGAGGAGGAGGAGGAGGAGGAGGAGGCAGCAAGGGTATCAAGCTGTTGTTGGATACTTTCATCATGCAAACGATAAAGACTGGCAATCATGACATCACGCACAGAGCTCAAGGCATACCCCACATCCAAAATCAACCATTGAACAAAGGCTCCTACATTATGGCGTTGGAGATTCAAAGGAAGAGCTGGCAAACATTGATGATGTGCACAATGCGCTTCCCAGATGGCCAAAGTCCAAGCATGTTTACGTTGGGTCGAAGGGCTCCATCGACTCGTCACTGCTGTCAACTCTGTCCAGCGCTCTTCTGACAAATGGTTCATCAATGTGATAGCACGAGAAAGACGTCTGCCAGCACCATCACCACCGTTACGACTACTGCTGCCATGTGTGGTATCATCATTATTATCATTTGCTGTTCTAGCTCCAATATGTTGGTTATCTCTTTTCTTCTTTTCTTGTTTTTCTTCTTTGTGTTTTTCTTTATCTTCTTCTTCTTCTTCTTCTTCTTTGTCGTCGGTCAACAACAACAAATCTATCAACGTTGGTGTGGCTGTTGTTTTGCTTGTTGCATCTATATCTGTTTCTGCTCCTCCTCCTCCTCCGTCTAATGAGGATGATGATAATGACAATAAATTACAATTGCTACCGCTATCCATAACATCTTCATTGTTCTCAAAGACAAAGGACTCTGAATTTGTTGAAGAAGAAGAAGAAGAAGAAAAAGAAGAAGAAGAAGAAGAAGCAAATGAAGAAGAAGAACCAGAAGAAGAAATCATCCTTTTCGGTTGTTGTTGTCGTGGTTGTGTTTGGGTTGTTGATGCTGTGGTGGTAATAGTGGCGGTGGTGGTGGCGGTGGTGGTGGTGGTGGTAGATGAAAAGGGTGATGCAGAAAAAGGAGGTGAACAGAGTTCTGCAGGGTTATCAACAGTAGCAATAACTGGAGCAGAATCAAGGGTGGTAGCTGATGGTGGTGTTTTTAACCAATAATGATCCAAAAACTGCTTGCGAATGAAAGAGCGAGAGTCCAGAGCCTGATAGGGAGGCAAGTGATGATAGAGAGATGTTGTGGATAAGGATGATGATGATGATGATGATGATATTGAGACAATCATTATTTCATCATCCTCTTCTTTTGCTGCTGTTGCTACTATTGTTTTTGCTACTGCTACTTCTTTGTTGTTGTTGTTGTTGTTGTTGTTATTGTTGTTGTTTATTGGTGGAGGTTGGTCAAAGGCAGCAGGAATAGATAGATTATCTTCTGTTTGTTAAACAAGCAAGCAAGCAAGCAAGCAAGCAAGCAAAAAGTAGACACAAACACAAACAACAAATTGTGAAACAAAAGAAACGAGAAGTTAGTAATTGAGGATGAATGAATAAAGAGATGATAAAACTAAATGAGAACTATGTGGTTACTCGTTTTGTTTTTCCTTTTCTTTCCTAAAATCATTTTCTTTCTTTCTCTTTTTTTTCCTTTTTCATTTTTATAATTGCCTTTTCATACTCAGTTGTCTTTTTTTGTTGCCTATCTAGTATTTACAACAACAATCACTACTATTACTCACTTACTCTCACTCAGCACTCTTAACCATTATTACCATCACCACCATTATTACTTTACTATTCATCTATCTATCCATTGTTTAACCAATATTATTACCATCAACCAACCAACCAACCAACCAACCAACTCAAGCTATCACTCAACTAACCAACAAATATAAAAAGAGAAAGAGATCACCTGCCTGTGTTACGGCGTTGTGAACGAGTTGTGGCTCCTTTTCTGCTGCTGCTGCTGCTGCTGCTGCTGCTCCTAGATGACGTAGCCACAGCAGCAGCAGCACTTTGCAAAGATGATTTGGCCGCAGCAGTAGCAATAGCCTTTTGGGCAGCAGCTGCAGCCTTGCGCGTAGATTTGTTGCTAAGGCTCTTGGATGCACTTGTGTTTTCCTCTCCTTTCTGTTTTTCTGCTTCTTTTTCTCCAGCTTTTGCTTCTTCTTCTTCTTCTTCTACTTCTTCTTCTGCTTCCTCCTCTTCTTCTTTTTCTTCTTCTTCTTCCTTGTCTCTGCTAGCATCTTTGCTTCTCTGTTCCTCTTCTTTTTCTTTTTCTTTTTCTTTTTCTTTTTCTTTTTCTTCTTCTTCTTCTTCTTCTTCTGCTGTTGCTGCTGCTTGTTTAGCTGGGTCACTAGCAGTTTGCTTTGATACTAAAACAATAACAACAACAACAACAACAACAACAACAACAACAACAACATAAGACAACAACAACCACAATCAGTAAGTAATGGAATGAGAAATCACAAAGGCATAACACTGCAAACAAACACCAAAAAGATAGCGCTCCGATGGAGCGCTAAACAATCAACACCAAAAGACAATCAAAAAACAATGAATAGTAAAAACACAAAACTGGAGTTAAAAAGCTGCCGCTCCGACGGAGCGCTACTGCATAAGGATAGAATTGCAACTAAAACAGCCAAAAAGAAAAAAACACAAAGAGGAAAAGGACAAACAATCCAACAAACAAACTCCAACCAACAGACAAAATGAAATATAATACATACATCCCAACACGTCGATCAGAATGGAATCATCACTCTCTTCATCCACTGCAACTGCTGATGGAGCTGTCTTGGGCATATTTGTCTTGCTTTTGCTATTTCCACCACCACCACCACGTGGTGTATCTGTATGCATGCATGCATACAAGTGAGATGCGATGCATTTGTGTGTTGTTATTGTGCAAAGAAAGGACGGATATAAGCAAGTAATAACAAAAAGAAAAAAAGAAAAAAAAAACGAGTAGGAGTAGTGGATGTTGTGGTTGTTGTAGTAACCACCAAACATGAGCACCTCTTACCTGTTGCAGGAGTGATATCAACACTCATGAGACTGGCAATCTCATCATCATCATCATCATCAGCATCAGCATCAGCATCATCATTCTCTGAGGAGCTGCTATTGCTACTGCTGCTGCTGATACTAGGAGCAGTAGACTTGGTAGAAGCTGTAGGCTTCTTTTTCTTCTTGGATTTTTCCTCTTCCTGCTCTGACTCCTCTGACTTATCTGCCGCCTCTGACTCCTCCGACTCGGTGGCGGTCTTCTTTTTCTTCTTTTTCTGCTGTTGCTTTTGCTTCTGCTTCTGTTTCTGTTTCTGCTTCTGCTTCTGCTTTTGCTTCTGCTTTTGCTTCTTTTTCTTTTCTTTCAGCAGCACATCATCATCTGCTTTCCGTGGCTTCTTGCTTGTTGCAGGAGAAGAAGAGGCAGCAGAGGATGACATAGCTCTTGGGCGCTTTGTTGAGCTTGGTTTTTGCTGCTTTCTTTTTGCTGCTATTGCTGCTGCTGCTGCTGCTGCTGCTGCTGCTGCTGCTGCTATGTCCATTTTGTCTACAAACTCACCAACTGATGTAGCATTTGCATCATCATCACCACCACCACCACCACCCAGACGACTGCCATCATCAAGACTAAACTCTGCATCATTCAAACTACTACTCTGGTCCACAGCAGCAAAAGAGCGAAGGTCAGGCCCAAAAAACTCTGTCAAGTCAATGCAGGGGCTGGTATCAACAGAGATATCTTGCTGCAGCTCACTGCTCTTCTGAGCCAGCTTGTCCATGGCTTTTTGGTGCCTAACCAAATGGCATTTGGCGCGATGCTTCTCCCTCTTCATTTCTGTAGTGCCGACTTTGGTAGAGGCTGTATGGATGGGCTGCCACGTTTTGTCTTCCAATTGATCCACATATTGTAAATCCCTGGAGAGTAACAGAAAGAGAAAAAGAGAGAGAGAGAAAGAGAGAAAGAGAGAGAGAGAAATAAAGAGGAAAAGAGAAAAAGAAAAGTGAAAAAGTGGTGAGTTGTTGCTATGAAACAAACAAACAAACAAACAAACAAACAAACAAACAAACAAACAAACAAACAAACAAACAAACAAACAAACAAATAAACAAACAAATAAAAAAACGACTTACCAATCAGCTGCGAGTGGTGATATAGCATCCAGCTCAGGCAAATCTTTGACATGCACAATAGCAGCTGCATCGGATAACTGGCCTGCTGGCATGTTAACTGTAGCAGAGCTGCTAGCTGTACTCTTGTTCTTGCTTTTGGTGCTGCTGCTGCTGCTTTTGCTTCGTCTTCGCTCAGGTTTTTTGGATTTTTCCACTGCGATGTGCGGCCACACTCGCTCCAGCTGAGAACGAACCGGATGATGAATGCGTGTCTTCCAGACCTTTCTGTCCAAAGGATCCAACTCCAGCAGAGTATTCTGTTGTTGCGCTTCCTTCATCAAGCAGCGACAAACAGCGAGCACCAACCGCCTAACATCCTCCAAAGGTCCAGAAAGGTTGATGCTGGTAGAAATGCGCATGCCTTTCAAGGATTTCAGACTGGCAAAGTTCAACGCGTTCTCTGCCAAGGCTTCTTGCACCGTAAAGGGAGGACAATAATGGGTCAGCTTTATACGGTAGAGGAACAACTTTTCCTTGGCGGAATGCTGCTTATCTACTATCGCTTCCTTTTGGGCCGCTTGCTCTAATTGCTGGTGATCCAGTGGGGGATGTAAGAAGGCCTCTGGATCTTCCTCCATCATCGCTTCTTCTTCTTCTTCTTCTTCTTCTTCTTCTTGTTGCTCTTCGTCTTCATCTTCCTCTTCCTCTTCTTCTGACATCCTCTCTTGTTGTCCTTTCATTCGATGACG
>JAVKOQ010000224.1:35000-60000 GCA_031835245.1 Balamuthia mandrillaris
CTTGGAATCCTCTTCAATAAGTCGTGAGGTGATTGTAATGGGTGGTTCGTCTGCTCGTGGCTTTTTGAGGAACGAAAATGCAGAATTGATTGTCCTCTTGTCGGTGGTGGCTTTGCCGTTCCTGTCGCAGATTTCGATTCGTTGGTTTCGTCTGTGTTCTCATCAGTCTTAGCTTCGGCGCGATCTTCGCCTTCTTCCTCTTCGTCTTTGCTTTTTACCTCTTTGCTCCGTTCGGGTAGGATGAACTTTACTTACGCTGCATGAAAGGGTAATTCTCTTTGTTTTTGGGTTGTAGAGGGTATGTGCCTTAGACGTTTCGCTGGGTCCGAGATAGATGAGCTCCTTAGCTTTAGCGTCCAGCTTCTTTCGGTCGACGTTGAGTATGAGCGTCCATGCTTTGCTTCCGGAGATTTGGATGTGTCGGAGGGACGGTTTCTTGCCGGTCCAAGCTTCTTCTGGCGTCATCCCGTTAATTGCGCTGGTGCCGGTGTGATTAGTGATGTAGTGCGCCATGCTGACAGCTGGTCCCCAATATTTCTCGCCCAGGTTGGCGTGTTGGAGCATGCATCGTGCTTTCTCCATAAGTGTCCTGTTCTTCCTTTCGGCAACTCCGTTCTTCTTCTTCTTCTTCTTCTTCTCCTTTCTTCCAATGCGCCGTCCTTCGTGGTTAGTCCGTAGACCCAGGTTCGTCAGGTTAGGTCTTCTGGGGAGGTGATGAAGTATTTGGACCCTCCGATGTAAGTGTGCATGGGTCCGCATATATCTGTGTGCACTATCTCGAGTTTCTCTGCCTTGCCAGGGAAAAGTGTTCAAGCATTCCTCCTCGCGGCGTAGTAGCTAATGGCGCTGCCCAGCTGGACAGCAGCCTGAGACCATCCCATTGTATCCTTCACAAGATAATACGGATGTTAGCGCCGGCTCGCTGCTCCAAATCCTGCAGGCTCTTCGTCTACAAAATGATGAAGTGTGTAATGCCTCACTTGCATGTCTGTTACACCATCGATAACCAGTTTTTGTTGCAGATCTGGGTCGAAAATCAAGCTTGACAAGACTGGAAGAACAGCAGTGATTCCTGTCGTCCGCGAACCGTTACTCATGTTAAAGTTTCTAATAGCACATAACTCATCAAAGTGGAGGATCAATGCAGCACGTCCTTCATAGGGGGCAAAAGAGGTCTGTGCTCGGGCCAGCAGTGGGAGCAGAGTGGAGAGGTTCATGTCCTCGGTGGGCGTTAGTTGACGGCTGTCCGTACGTTGTCAAAAGTGTGCTGGCGAGCATGCGCTCAGCTGTGTCGGTGTCATATGGATGACGGGGGGTATCAATGGTGGAAAGAAATAGCGAAAGGACACGCCAGGTACTGCTCGAAACCTTGGGGCAACAAACCCGAAAGAGTACCACCGTTTGTATTGCCAAAAAGGGCGAGCTCACAAAAAACGAGAAAGGGAGGAGAAAGAAAGAGAAGAACAGCTACAGCTCCAGCTCCAGCTCCAGGCAAAGGAAGCACAGCAAAACAGAGGCTGAGCTACTGCGTACTTACCGAGCACGTAATTCTAAACTTTAAGTCCGTGCTTCGTTGCCCATTACAGCTTCTTGGCAGCCCGTAGAGTACCAGTTGCTCTTCAAGGGCTTTTCCTTGTAGTTTGAGCGCCTCCTCAACACTTGTAACCTCCTTGTTGGCGGTACAGAGGGATCAACAGAATCAGCGAGAGTTAACGGCTGAAGCCCGCGGGTTGCCTCGTTTTCTTTCTCCCCTTTCTTCTTCTGAACCACTTAAGTTTGCGCAGCAATTGAGGAGAAGGAATCAAGAATATGTGAAGCTGTTGTGCACTAACTGAGCAAGACTAAACTCTTGAAACCAAAAAAAAAAAAACCACGAGTAGCCGAGTGGGCTTTGTTTCTCTTGTGCGTCATTTCAACATGGAAGCAGGGAAGCAAGAAGTAGAGAAGAGGGTGAAAGGCGAAATAGAGGAGGTGAAAGGCGAAATAGAGGAGGTGAAAGGCGAAATAGAGAAGCTGGAAGGCAAAATAGAGCAGCTGGAAGGCAAAATAGAGAAGGTGGAAGATGAAATCGACCATGCAACAAATGAATCAAAGAAGAAGAGCGGCAAGGAAGCTGAAAGTATCACCATGCTCAGAGAGAGACGACAGAGGCTCATCAAACAACAAGAGAACCTAACCAACCAACAAAAAACCCTGACTAAAGAACATGAAGGCCTTTACGAAAAGCTTAGCGACCTGCGCCAGCAACTAAGAGCAACTTCCCCAAGGAACACAACAGGCACGCTTCCCTGTTCATAAAAATTAATCCACCCCCTCTCCCCCTTTCCCCTTTTCCCACTCTCCCCATGCCTTTCTCCTGTCCCTCTTCTTGCGCCTCTCTCTCGCACGCCAGTTGCGTGGCATATCTTTGCAGCTGCACAGATACTAAAACACGAACCAAACCAAAAAACAAACAAACAAACACGCAAAAGGGACCGATCGTGGTACTGCCGCGTCCACTAGCTCTGGTCTAGAGGCTCCCTTTTCAAATCTCCATGTGAGCCTCCCCAGCCTACTAGAAAAAGGCAAAGGTGAGCGTTCCCTCCTCTTGTCGTATTTTACTCCCTAATTTCTGTTCCCTTCACCAAACCTTTCCACTACCTTGTCCTTTTCTCACCGCTTGTCTCTTTCACGTAAGATCCAACACCTGTCACAGGCAGTCCACTCCGGCCTGTGACTAATGTCGGTAGGTTCCTACCCCTTCCCTCTGGCTATTTATGTGTTGTGTTTTTTTGTCCCTCACCTAAGAGGTTGTGTCAATGCATTCTAGACATTAGACGGCTGGAAGAAAGAGTGATGGGCGAAGTGCAAAAGGCCACAAGCGAAATGAAAAAGGTCACTCACAGGGACAGGACAGAACGTGCGTCCATACCCATTATTTCCTTTTCACTATTGAATTTTTAGAAGCAACATGATGATAATAATCACAAAAACACCAGGGAGTACTCCGTCAACTTTTGCAGAGATATACCAGCGATTACCAGTGAAGAACAAAGTGGTTGAGCCATGGTTCCCTATCCGCCGGAGCCAACAAAAAGCAAGGGGGGGTAAACCATTATTTCCTCCTCGTGGGTATCCTGACGCAGGCGCGTCTGAAAGTAAGGTCGTTCAGCCCTACTGGTCAAGTCAACTGAAGCGCCTTGGGACGCTCTTTCCGGATCTGCCTATCACCTTGGTGGATACATACAACAAGGTGTCTTTCGGCAGGCGCAAGCCAGACGTTGTGGGCTACTTGAAGGACAAACCAAAGAGCATATTTTACATCACATTGCTGGGCGATGTCAAAGCAAGGCGTACAGCGACAAAGGAGGACTTTGACGATTCTGAGAAGGGTCATCTACACTCCTTCCTCGAAGAGCTCCTGCTTGAATACCAGCCCTACCGTAGTGTGGTGAATGGGTTCCTCACGGATGGCTGTCTAATCCAGTTCTTCCGTCTACAGAAGCTCCCAACCACAGTTAAGTGGACCAAGAGCCCCGTCCTTCATCTACACAGCACTGGTGGCCAGTGGCTACTAGGACTGCTTCAGAGCAACAAAGCTGCACACGGTTTACCAGAAGACATCGTCATCAATGAAGAGCCAGTCATCATGAATGAGCTTCTTGGCATCGGCGGGTCTGCTGTTGTGTACAGCGGCCAGTACAAAGGTATTTCCCTGAGTTTGACAACAACAACAACAACAAACAACAATAGCTGGGTTCAAGATTATTGATGATCATGATGGTAATAGGTGAAACAGTGGTCGTTAAAAGGTTCAACTCGGTAGACAAAAATTTGTCACTTGCAGAATGAAAAACGCTGCCTGGAGGAGGTCAAAGACTTGGTGCCTTCGGTCCCAAAACTCGTTGTCGATGATGAGGAGCAGCTTGTTCTTTTACTTAGTCCTATCAGAGGACACTTTGCTTCTCAGCTTTCCCACTGTACCAACCGCAGTACTGTACGTCCATTATCATCACCATCATCATCTTCATCATCATCATCATCATCAGTTCTTATTATTTTCAAACTGACTGGGCCACGACCGCCAGACAAAGCTTGCCATGGCGGATGATTTCTGTCAACTGGTGAATATTCTTGAGCAGGTCCACCGCAACTACGGATTGGTCCATCGGGACGTGCGTCTATCCAACTGCTTTCGACATCCAGCCACTGGAATGGTAATGTTGTTGTCCTCATTTTCTCTTCTTCTGTTTTCTTCCTCCTTGCCGTGTGGCTGGAGCTAACATTAGCCAAATTGTTTAACTACACTTCCCCTTGTGTTTGTGTCTCGTCATCACCATTGTATTTATTAACACACCTCTCATCAGGTATTTCTTAACGACTGGGGCTGTGCAACTAAAGCAAGAAAAAAGGTGAAGTTCTCTGGTGCTTTGCAATTTGCCCCAGAGCATGTTATTCAGTGCTGGCACTTGAATGAGACCTATGAACCTACCTTTGCTGATGACCTAGAGATGGTAGTGAAGAGTGTCTTCCAGACTCTATTCTTCATCACCTTCGAGGAGATACGTGCAGAAAAGGAGGCAGAAAAGATCATCAAGTTTTGGCATTACCATCTGACACCAACAATTTGGTCCTCCATGCTGGCTGCTGCCCAAAAGGAAGAATATGAAAGCCTCAAGGCACAGATTCGAGACCTCCTGCCTGGTACTCACCACTCACCGCAACGTTGTATGTTTTATTTCCTTTCTAATCGACCAACCAATCACTTTCCTCCTTCCTCAAGGGAGTACAAATGCTGGTTGAACCAATGGTTGTGCAGGAATAACTCTTTACCTCCCTAGCTATACATGGATTTTTTTCAACAACCTCGCCTTATTACACACCAGTTTAACTTCACTCACAATACGTTTGCATTATGGATACACCTAGTTTAGCCATGTGAACTTCCCAATTTCTTTGTTGTTATGGTGTTCTTTTGTGTCAAATCCCCGTCATCATCATTTTTGAGGAAGCCACAGAGAATCAGCTTTTAAAATATAATAATAGTAGCATCTTAAAGAGCAACTACATGTTAGGTATTAAAATGTTACAGAGTTAGAATATTTTTGGTTTAACAAAGTAATAAAACTGTATTGTGGTTAGGGCCGCGTAACGTCCCCTTTCGTCAGCTCCGCTGTGGGCAGGATGGCCGCTCCTGCTGCCCGCAATTCCTCCAAGGCTCGTAACTTTTGCTGGCTGTTGAGAGAAGCCGTAGCATCAGAAACTATCGAAACTTGATAGCCTTGTTGCAGTGCATCCAAGGCGGTGTGTTTGACGCAGACGTGGGCCATGACCCCACACAGAACAAGGTGGTTTAACCGCCCGCTTTGAGTGTTCAAGAAAGATGATAGCGTTTCTTGGTTGGCACCGCCCCTCTTCTCGTCTTTCAGGGCTGAGTACCAGCGCTTGTTTACAACGAGGTCCTTGGGCGATGGTTCACCAAATGTGGCGCACAGCTCAGCCCCAAATGTGCCAGCCACACAACAAGCCCTCTGCCCTGTGTGGGTCAGGCCTCTGTTCTGCTCCTCGACATGGCGTGCTTGCGAATAGTCGGCCTTAACCCAAACTACAGGGGCGCCGTGAGTTTCTGTATAGTGCCGCAGAGCAAGCACTGGTGAGAGCAGAGGGCTGGCATCCATGTGACTCTCTTTGAGGAAGCCAGAAGGCGAAAAGAAATCGTTTTGAAGGTCTATGAGCACTAAGCAAAAGGGCAGCGTAGGGCCTAAAGTGGTAGAAGATGAAGCAGGCCCTTCCATTTGCTTGCCTTTTTTTTTTCCTTTCCTTTCTTTTTTTTTTCTCACTGGTTCTCTAAAAAGAAACAACAGAAGGTTTGTTCCTGTAACAAGCTTTTTTTTTTCCTTCAACAAAAAACCAAAACCACGCTTTTCTCCTTCTACGCACTGACATAGGAGTCACTCCGTGGAAGAAGGTTGTTCAAAGGTGAGGGTGGCATTTACGTTCATATCCGTATTGCCCCTTTTGAGCGGTCGATATCGTCCAGTTGTTCGAAGGAAGGTTTTTGCCACTCTGACTGCAAGTGAGACAACTCGTAGTGTTCCAACTTTTTCTGTGATGCAGGAACAAAGGAATAAAAAAACTCATAGGAAATAGGGAGGGGAGGAGGAAGAGGAGAGAGAAGGGCCAACAAACCTTTATGCACTGGTCGTATATCTCCCACTCTTCTTTGCAGTCATCCTTGTGAACAGCGCCCGTGGCAAAGCGCTTTAGCCACGGGTAGAAACAGCGGTCGTGTTGCTGCTTTAGTTCTGAACAGGCATCCGGAGCCGTGAAATCCACTACTGAAGGATCAAAGCGGAGCATGGCGGGCTTCCCTTTCTGTGTGGCTAAACTTTTGATCTCCTGCAGCTCATACTCTTGCCTTTTGTCATCTTCGGGCAGTCCAGCAGGGCTTCGTGGAGTCCACGTTATCTCTTCGTATTCTTCTTGCTCCTCTTGCTCATGCTGTTCCTCGAGCTTCCGCCAGTGTTTGTCCTCACCCAGTTCTTTGATTCCTCGTTTTCTCATTTTGTTTTTGTTTTCTCGGTCACGAGTGGCCGCCACGAAAAACGGGGAAAGGGGGCTTGTCTGCAAAAATGTCCACAAAAAGCGGCTGAAGAGCATTTACACCAGGGTCAGTTTTTTCCCAATATGGTGGAACTTTTGGGATCTTGGGCGAATGAAAAAATGTACAACAAAGGCGAGAAGGGAGTGGGTGCTTCTGGCAGACTGCTGCACTTCTCAGAACTCCACCTTCCACCGAGTCATCCCGAGCTTCATAATCCAAGGCGGCGACTTTACTCGCCACAATGTACATTCTCTTCATTTTCGCCTTTTTTTCATACGTTGTTTTTCTTCTCACAACTCTTCTCCTTGTTCTTGTTCTTGTTGTTGTTGTTGTTGTTGTTGTTGTTGTTGTTGTTGTTGTTGTTGTTGTTGTTGTTGTCTTGTTGTTGTTGTTGTTGTTGTTGTTGTTGTTGTTGTTGTTTGTTGTGGCGAATTCCAAACGTCCCACCCCACAACGCTAAAAGTCCCACCCCTTCGGTAAACGTCCCACCCCTCAGGTAATTTACCCACCCTAATATGTATTTATAACAACCTATTATTTTTGTGCTATTTTGCCACCAAAGCGTGCGCTGGCCATTATTTTAGAGAGTGGAGAAAAGGGATCAGAAAAATCAAAAATTTATTTTTTAGGGGGCGTTTTTTTTTCGTTTTGTTCTTTTGGCCAGTCTTTTCTTTGTCACGCTGGGCACCTTTTCTTCGTTCTGTTCTTTTTTTTGAGGAGAGAGGAGCTTCACGACCTGTGTTTTCTGGTACCGTGGGTTGGGCTTCAGTTGTCGTTTTGGAGAGAGAGGCTTCCTTTTGTCCACTCGGGGATCCTGGTAGTTCACCACGGGTGCGACGCCATAGATCTCTTCCGTTTTACAGTTCTTTTGCCATTGAGAGGTACGCTTTGCTTTGCACTCTTCAAAAATGACAAAAATCAACTTCAGAAAAAGAATCTGCTTGATACAAAAAGTGACAAACATACCACTTTGGGTTTTTGTTTTTTGATTTTGTTGTTTTTTTGGTGCAGCCGCCGCCACCGCCGCTGCCTTTTTCTTTGTTGTTTCAGGTTTTGTTAAATTTGATTGAAAGGTACGTTCGGTTTCTGGTGTTTGTGTGAGGTGTTAGCTAAAAGTAGGAAAGGAGGGAGAGATTTTGTTTAAAAAAAAGAGATACTAACTTAATTCAAGCAAACATTCTTCTGTGAGTCGCAGGTTGGTTGCTACTTTCGGCCTCTTTGTTGTTTTGCGCGGCCTCCCAGGTGATGACTTCCCTGTAGCATATGCGATTGCTTGTTCTGCTTCTTCCTTGCTAGAGTACTCGATTTTTGGCTCCACTGGATGTTGATGCTTTGTTCCTTGATTTTTGTTTGCATTCAGTTTGTCTTTCTCCTTTTCCTTCTCCTCCTCCTCCTTCTCCTCCTTCTCCTCCTTCTCTTCTTTCTTATTGTTGTGTTCTTCTCCTTCAGAAGTTTCTTCCTCAAGATCTCCGCCGGCGTCCTCACCAAGTTCATCCATTGATGGCTCCTCCAACAGTAGCAGCGCCTGCTGTTCCTCGTCCTGTTCATCTCCCTCCTCTCCTTCCACATCTTCATCATCAAGGGTAACAGGCGCTACACGTTGCTCCAGGGAGTCAGTATCATCTGCTTCAACGATGTCATCTTCAACTATTCTTGCCACTTGTGAGGTGCTGCTGTTGGTGCGTCTTGTTTGTCTTTTCAGCCCAAGCTCTAAAAGGTTCTGATCTGAAAATGTTTTCTGTAGATGAGCAGCAAGTCCAAAAACGTGTTTGCACCTCCTACCATAATACCGAAAGTAAGGACAGGGGCATGAAGGCAATTCTATAGTCACGTCGTACTCATTCCATTTGAAAACGCCGTCAGCAAGCTCTACAAAATGTGCGTTCAATCCTTCTTCTACCTCTTTTTCCTCTCTGTCGTTGTTGTTGTCATCGTTTTTGCTGCCATTCTCTATTTCTTCTTTTTCTTTCTGTTTCTCACTCTGTTGGTGCTGTGCCAGCCGCAATCCCTCTTGATATCTCCTCCAAAGCCGGCAAACACCAAGGCTTGGGCGTTGCTGTAGTACATCGATGCGGTTGAGCTCCACATTGTAGCGGCGAAACACATTGTCTGCTAGCGTTAAGACCAAGTTGTGATCCCCTTTGGTGCCTTTGCAGGGGAAATCACGAAGAATGCTACGAAAGATCGTCTCTGTTGCATTGTTGGTATTCCACAAGCCCTCTCGGTACCCAGGACGATCAATGCTTTTCCACGTTGATGCCCATGGAGGAGAAAGCCAGTTCTTGTCAAAGTACTGCCAAAAACGGGTAATCCTCTTTTTTTGGCAATAGTTCTTCAACACTTTTGTTGCTTCTTCCTCTGCATCTTCTGTCATGGCATGTTGCAGTCTTTTTAACAAACCCAATACACTTCCATCATCCTTCCCTTGTTGTTTGGTATTATTGTTAGTTTCTACTTGTATGAGCAACAACGAGAGGGAGAGAGCAGATGCATGAAAGAGAGAGAACAAACCATACTGCGCAACTTTTTTTCTCCACAGTTGTTGTGCATGAAAGTCACACAACACCACCTGAAAGCCAGCACTTGTCGCCCCGTTACGCTCCACCTTGTCTTTGTCGATCATTACGAAGGGTTGCCACGTAGGTTTTGGGGAGTAGATCGTTGTCGTCTGTGTCTCAAAAAAGTGACGAACAGACGAAAGGAAAAAGCGCACAACTGCTGCTCGTTCCTTGCTAGCAACAGCGAAGGCAACAGGCCAGCTCCGTCCCAAGTCATCTTGCACCACCAGTGCCCAAACGGGGGGATGTGACTTGGATAGCTTGTAGATGCTGTCCAGGCCGACTACATCCTTACCCCATCGCTGAAGCACAGTGACTGCATAAGGCGCGATCAGAAAAATCATCCATGGCCGACGGGCCGCCGTGCGATCAAGGATGTACGTTTCACGGCTCTCCAAAGGTGGGAAAAGGATAGTAGAAGCCAGTTCTGGCCGATTCAAGGCCGCTTGGAGGGCTTCTGCTCTGGTTTGCCCTTTCTTGCCGATTCGCAGTTTTTTCCTTCCGTTGTGGATTACAGTGGCAATCTCCTGCACAGTGGGTACATCCCGAGCATCCTTGACCAGCTCACAAGCGCCCCCCAGCAACATTCGTTGCAGCTCGTGCGCCGTCATTGCTCCTCCTCTCCCATTCATTCCGTCTTCTTTTGTTCCTTGCCCATCCATCTGGCGGAGCCACTGCCGAAGCGCAGGTGTCATAGGCAAAGCGGAAGGCGCGCAAAACCCAGGTCCGGGGCTTTGGGCTTCCTTCTGGATGTAGATGTAGGCAGTGTTTAGCTCATCTCTAAACACCACCCAACGGCTTTGTACTTCACAGTCCTTTAGTTTTTTGTTCTTCTTTCCTCTTGCAGGAGGAGCACAGGCAAAGCCGCCAGAGCAGTGAAGATTCTCGCTGAGTGCAACCTCAAGGACCCCATTCTTCACCTTCTTGACTTTAGGCGCCCCCAACACTTTCACTCCTTCAAGGGTGGTCCGCGGATTACTAAGCACCTTCACTCCTGTTCGCTTTGTAAGCCCACGAGTTGATCTCCATTGGACTCGATAAAAGGTCGGAGCATCCTCTCCACCATTGTACAACCGTGAAAGCTGCTGCAATGGAACCTTTCGTTCAAAAATCCACCCGTAAATCTCGGCAAATCTTTTTTTCTTCGCTTCCATAATGAGAAAAAAAAAAGGAAAAAACAAAAAGCCAAACAAACAAAAAAGGTGTGTGATGGTTGTGTGTAGCTGTTTCTAGTTGAAAGAAAAAAGTTAAAGAAGAAGACCTTGTTACAACCCAAGAAAAAGTAACGGTAACGTTATTGAAAAAAAAAAGGCGGGAACAAAAAGAAAAGTATGGCGGGCAAGAATGGTGAGAGGAATAACCGTTGACCAAGGATACAGCATGCTTTCAATTCCTGACAGTTTCTTTTACAACGGTTATTCCTCTCGCCAAGCAAAGAGAAACACAGTAGCAATGTAACGATAGAGTTACTCATAATTCATGTCACCCTAATAGGTTGGGACTTTTACCTGAGGGGTGGAATTTTTATCGGTGGGGTGGGAAGTTTATGGTCGTGGGGTGGGATATCTACCATTTTTGCTTGTTGTTGTTGTTGTTGTTGTTGTTGTTGTTGTTGTTGTTGTTGTTGTTGTTGTTGTTGTTGTTGTTGCTTGTTGTTGTTGTTGTTGTTGTTGTTGTTGTTGTTGTTGTTGTTGTTGTTGTTGTTGTTTTGGTTGTTGTTCTTCTTGTTGTTGTTGTTGTTGTTGTTCTTGTTGTTGTTGTTGTTGTTGTTGTTCTTGTTGTTGTTGTTGTTGTTGTTGTTGTTGTTCTTGTTGTTGTTGTTGTTGTTCTTGTTGTTGTTGTTATTGTTGTTGTTCTTGTTCTTCTTCTTTTTCCTGTACTTCCTCTTATGCTTCTTTGTCGTCTTTCTTCTACCAAACAGGGAACTGGTGGTGAGAGCATGCCACTCCTTCCCTGATGAAAACTTCAAAGAGAAGCACTCTGCTGCCGGTTCGTCTCTTTCACAACTACTTGTTCACAAATTTTTCTTATCTCTCTCTCTCTCTCGTCTATCGCGTCTATTCCTGCTGTTGCTTCTTCTCTCTCGTTTTCTCTACACAGGAATTCAATCAATGGCCAACGCGGGTCCCAACACGAATGGCTCTCAGTTCTTCATCACCACGGTGCCTACTCCTCATTTGGATGGCCGCCGCGTGGTCTTTGGCCGAGTAGTGGATAAGGGAGGGCATGGACGTGGTGCACTCCATCGAGAATGTCTCCACCAACGCCAGAGACGTTCCCTCGAGAAGGTCGTCTGACTGTGGCGAGATCAAAGAGAAGAGCCAAAACTAACCCTTTGAGTTACATCCTTTGATTTTCTTTTTTTGAAACTAAAAGGAACTATTATTGCATCTGCTCCGTTCTATTCTTCATTTTCTTTCGTTTATGTCTTATTTGCTTGTTCTCTTTTCCCGTTTTTCTCTTCAGTCTTTGTTTCTCTTTTCTTTTTTATTTTTCAGCCACTAGCAGTGATGCAGTGAACATTGGGACGATGAACAGCTCTCCATCGTGCCACCACGCTGCACCATTGACCAAACATTAGCCAGAACACAAGAAAAATAACAAACACCAAACCGATATACTTACGCAGGAGATAAACGAGGACACCGAACTACGGACAAGCTCTTTAGTTTCGGACAGAACGTGGGGCCTTGGAGGACCTCCAAAAGAGTTTCATCCACCGCTGGGCAGTCATCCAACATCAGAGAGACAAGGTTCGCTCCACTTTTGTTGTTGTGAACTACTCCACTTTTGTTGTTGTGAACTTCCTCTTCCTCTTTTGTTTCCTCTTCATCTTCTTCTTCGAGCCATCTTCTTGTTCTTCCTGTTTTGTTGCTTAACGCTCGACTTATGCCATCAGACGTTATTGGATCGCAGCGCGAAAGGTTCAAGTGTTGCAAACGCGGAAAGGAGGAGCACCCTCCTAAACGCTTCAAGCCAGCGTCTGTAATGCCTTTACAGCCTTGCAAACTTGAGCAAACAAAAAAAAAAAAGAGAATCAGAAAGAAAGAAGAAGGCGAACAACCACCCTCCACAGGAGGAACCACAGGAGGCACCACGGGAGGAGGAGGAGGAGGAGGAGGAGGAGGAGGAGGAGGAGAGGAGGAGGAGGAGGAGGAGGAGGAGGAGGAGGAGGAGAACCACAAAGACGACCAGAAGAGGTCATCGAACTGACCATCGAGCCAGCAGTCCCAACAACACGAGATTCTTCATGGTGATGCGGTGGAATTCGACGAAAGCTTTTTTGTTGAGAATAGGAAGAGGAGGAAGGATGATTGTAACGAACGGCGAGCGCCGTAAAAGATGGAAGACCTTTTGTGATGTTCCATTTCCTATTTTGTTTTTGTGTTTCAAACGAGAATGAGTGAGAGAGAGAGAGAGAGAGAGAGAGAGAGAGAGAAGAAACCTCTTTTTGAAGCCGATCTTGTTCAAAGCGGGAACGGAGTTTCTTGGAGGACGCTTCAGCACGTAAACGAGATGCTCTGGTGGAGAAGCTGGTAAAGTAGGTTCGAAAAAAGGCGGGAAATGCCACCGGCACTTTAACCGTTAAATTTTCTCGTTGTCTGCTGATTGTTCCTTGGAAAAAAAAACTGTTGATAAGGCGATATATTGTACATAGAGGTTGCCCCTTTAAAAAACAGAAACAAGTGGCATAGATGAGCGCCGCAGAGGCCGTGTTGAAAACCCTTCGTGCAAGATTGCAAGAGGCACGAGATGCCCTGCTCTTGGCACTCGTTGATGCTCCTGAAGAACAGGAGGCGAGGCACAAGAAAGTCGCCAGTCTAGAGCAGCAACTACAAACGGCCGAGCAGATCGTACGAAAAGTAAAAGAAGAACGTCAGAGAGAGGAAGAACGCCAGAGAGAGGAAAAAGAACGCCAGAGAGAGGAAGAAGAACGCCAGAAGCACAAAAAAAACCTAAAGAAGCACAAGGAAAACCTAAAATCACAAATGAATCAGATTTTAGTTGAGATACTGAAGGCCTCTCCCAGCGAGCTCACACGGCTAAACGACCACTACCGTCAGCTTTGCGAGGTTGTACAGCTGCTTGACAAGCAGTTATATGCATATACATAAACCGTCTCTCTGGACGTGCCAGGGACGTCATCTAGGGAAAGCTCCTCCTCATGAGAGGGTAAGATAAAAGTTGGCTTTTTCTTTTCTCTCTGAGCTACCACTAACTTTGCAAACGCCAGGCCGACCGTCTGCAGGACTAGCCGACTTGCGCAAGTCTTTTCGTATGGCCAAGGAGCCAAATACTTCCTTAAGCACCCATTGCTTGCAGCACAAAGTTCCTGATGAATTGCTAGCCAGCAGGCGTATCCAGAAGCCTTTGATCTTATCATCTGGCAACGGCCTTTGCAAGGTGCCACTTGCCCACCAAAACGCGGCGAAGTTCTGCTGGGTGAGGAATGTCTTTGCCTCCTATCGGCACTTTCGATTGCCGACTGCATTGGAAAGCACTTTGCGGCCCAAACTTGCTCGTTGTCCTAATGCATAAGAAGTAAGTTCTTGGTTCTTGCTTTGCTTCTTCCGTCATTCCTTTGACTAACAGTATAGAAACATCTTTTTTTATAGCATGGCTTTAAAGTGTTATTCATTGATGGGTTTTATGAAACCAGTGACCTCACAATACTGAAAGAGTTCATGTTTGATACGACAGATGCCAACTTTCAGTCTTGCGCAAGCCATCTATATCGTCTTTCAGAAGATATGGAGGCGATTTTATCAGGATTGCGGAGCGAAGGTACTATCGAGATGGAGTTATATATTTGGCTCTATTTGTGCTTCATTTTTGGCTGTTCCAAGCGTTTGGACAGAGCATGGTAGGTTCTTCTCCTCATTGTTTTGTCATTGTTGTTTGTGTTTGTTGGTGGTTTCGAGATAATAAGAGTCTAACGCTGTATCTTTCCAAGGAAAGGGACTGTGAAAGACAAAGGGTATCCTTTAAAGGATCCTCAAAGGCTTAGCAAGACAGAGTTACTCAATATGTTAATGACCGGAGAAAAAGTAAAAAAAGCTACATACAACAAGACATGGCGTCTAGATGGGATCGTTGGCTTAGCAGCACTTGCATGTTCCAACCTGGTAAACAATGAGCTGATCATATCGGAGTGTGTTTATGTTGGCTTTCTTGCCATTGAACACAAAAAGGACAGCGACGACTTGTCAGACATGTACGGAAAACTCATTATTATATACTGTTGTGGTTGCCCATTGCCATGAATGACTGACTCCTCCCTTTCTGATTTTAGAAATACCTTGACAAACGAGATGTATCTGTTGTGCTGTCACCAGAGAAAGATAGGCATCCAACATCCATTGGCATTCGGCATTTATTGGGCAAAGGATAAATTCTTTTTATTTTGTATGGAAACAAGACAAGACAAAGATAAGGAGATGGAATACATACCCTACCAACTATTACAGCTCTCAAGTGCCAAAGGTGGGTCCCCTGAAGCTTTTTTGTTTTTTTTTTTGGTTCTTTTTGTTATAGCAACTCTGAATGTACTTGTTTTTCTGGGTGGTGATTCTCTCTAGATTCAGACCTGGTTTTGATCTTTAGAGCTTTGTGGTATCTTCGCCTACACGGTTTACACTTGGCTCACTTAGTGGAGACTGATGTTGAGGATTTTTTCAAGAATGCCAACGTCTACTCATGCAATCAGGCCACACGATTAGCTAAAAAAAGGAGACCTGGTGGTGCTCCTTCTAGTTCAAGTTCATCACCAAAAAGCAAAAAAGATAAAGGCCCACAGAGTAATGGCAGCAGTGACAAAGACCCTCCCTCTAAGCAACAAGGAACCAAAGATGAAGGCAACCACTGTCGAGACATAAAAGGAAAAACAAGAGAGAAGAAAGGCGGTGCCAAGGAATGTATTGAAGGGGAAGCTGGCAATGTAGTTTGTGATAGAGTTACAGGACAGAGATTCCTGGTCCTTTCCAAAGTGTTGAGCGGGGTATGTTTGCTGGTTTCAACTCGATCTCCTATTTCATATATCTTGGCTTCTCACTGCTTGTTTTTTTTTTGTTGTAAAACCATTGGTGTGGTCGGCTTCATCGACCATGAATCAGGGACATCGCAATTGTGTGCAATTGGGCAAAGACCTGGAATGTGGAAAGCTGGTGGTGCTGAAGTGGAGGCTCGATGGGGACACCGATGCTTTCGACAGGGAGTTGAATGCTTTGCGCCGCCTGTCAGATTGTCCAGGAATAGTTAAACTCATTGGAGAGGTCTATGATGAGAGGCAGGATTTGCATGGACTTGTACTGGAGCACTTGGGCAATTCCGTCCCGCTTTCACCGCCAACCATCACAGGAGCCCTATTTCGTCACTATATGCACCAGCTGTTGAAGGTACTTTTGTTTGTTAGCATTCTTTTTCTTGGTATTGCCTTTACCTAACAATTTGTTTGTGTGTGTTGTTGTTACTGTTGGAAAACTCCAACATAGTAGCTCTTCTTTCTGCCGAGTTCTCCTTCTGCCGTCGACCTGAGGAAACCTCTCATCTTTCCCTTCTCCTTTTTTTGATGTTTCCTTTTTTCTTCTTCCCCTTTTATGCTGATATTTCTTTTTCTTCTTTTATGGTTCTTTCTTTCAGTTTAAATACTGCTTCTTCCACTTTCTTTCTTTCTTCTCTCGGGACAACTTACAACAAAATACTCTACTTGTATTCTTTACTTTAGTAAATTAAGTTCGGGTCTCGTACTTACTTTGTCTCCGCTATCATTCCCGTTCTTATTTTACAACATTACAATGATTCACTACCATTCCTCAGGCATTGAGTTGCTGTGAGGAAAAAGGCATTGTGCACCATGATGTTAAAGCAGCCAATGTGGTGTTTACTGAGGATAAGGCTTGTGTAGTGTTGTTGTTGTTGTCTTATGTTGTTGTTGTTGTTGTTGTTGTTGTCTTATGTTGTTGTCTTATGTTGTCTTATGTTGTCTTATGTTGTTGTTGTTGTTGTTGTTGTTGTTGTTGTTGTTGTTGTTGTTGTTGTTGTTGTTGTTGTTGTCTGCTGAATGTTTGATAGGCTTGAGTAATGGACTCGTTGGCTGATGATTGCTATTTTCTGGTTGTCAACAGAGAGCAGTGCTTATTGACTTTGATTTTTCAGTCTTTGTGCCATGGCACCCATACACAAACTATCCTTGCAGTGGCGGCCACACTCCTCTGGAACTTGCGGATGGCAGCTACATCCACTCCTCCAGTGCCATTGATGTGTGGTGTGCTGGTATTGTGTTGTTAATGAAGGTGAGTATGTTCACTGCTTGAATGTCTTGTATGGGTGAGCAACAGCTGCTGATACCATGCATTCCAGTTATTGAACATTGAATTTTGGTCAAATGACTTTGCTTGGGACCTTGTGGCCGTTCTGCAATCAGCTCCAGCAGGACTCCGACATGAACATGTTGTGGAGTGGCTCGCCTACTATTGGTACTTGCCTTTCTCTCATCCCTTGCTTCTTACTCCCTTGCCTCAGCTGAAGTTTGGCCGCCCTTTGGATCTCTGATATGCTATCTTCTGACCTGTTGAATTTATTTTATTTTTTTAACATTGATACAGGCAAATGGATAAACAATGGGGATTGGTGTTCATAGAAGATGCGAGCCATCAGTGGTATCCTTCCGCTTTTTGCACAGAAGATGCTCTGGACCTTGCATACCATATGACAAGACCAGGACCAGACAGAATCACTTTGAAGGATGCCCTTACACATCCCTTTTTTCTTCCAACAGGCGTGTATTAGAGCTTTTGTGGAAAATGGTGTCTCTTTTTCTCTTTTATTCTCTTTGTTGTGTTTTTCTTATACTTATTGATGGGGATAAACCCTCTGGATCAAGAAAGGGACGGCTTGTGCCCTGCTCTGCTGCTCGCTCTCTTTGCAAATCGCAACTATCAAGTACCATCAACACCTAACATCACGGGGGCAGGGGGGGGGGAGGGAGGGAGGGGGGAGGAGCAAAGCCAAAGAAAACAACAGACCTCCAGGAACAGGTTCACCGAAGTTATTGCCCACTAAAATGTAGTAGCCAAAAAGCCAAAATGAAGAACTACTCCCTGGAATATACACAGTGACCCTTTGGCCAGCAGCTTGTTTGTTTCAAAGACCAGCTCGAACTTGGCTGTTAGTGCCTGAGCCATTTATGATGGTGTTGGTGGGCACATAGTTTGTGCCATCCTCTCTGCACTAAAATGCCTCGTCATTGTGGTGAAAGCTTAGCAGCAGTATGTCGCTAGTGATAATGCAGGCTGAGATGGCGGTCATTAGCACCAGGTGGGCTGGAAACATTTACAACTTGGGATGAGGCACATAGTTCAACACTAAACTCATGCTTCCTGCCTGGGCAGCATAGGAAAAACTTAGCAAAAGAGATGTGAGAGAAGCAAAGTTCAGTTACCAGTGATGACCAGCCAAATACCATTTGCATCACCTTCAACACATCATACTTGTCATCATCATAAGCTGGCAACGAAGGCGAATCCACACCTACCATCATCCAACCGTACCAATGGTGGATCAAACTGAGTGTTCACCACAGTGGAATCAAAGTAGGTACAAGGCACGTCTATCTCTCTATCCATGCCCTCCAATGAGATGGTATATGTAGTATTGACTGCTAGTTGCAGCTAATGTTTTGAGCCCAGCATAGCCAGGTCAGGGAATCACCCTATCAGCAGCATACCCTTTGCCAGACATGGAACAAGTAGTTCATAAACATAAATACATCTAAAGGAAGAACAAATCTTGTAGTATTTGCTACAACTGACAGTTTGGTATTTCATGAAAGTGTTGTTAGTAGAGTAAATAGGTATAAGGGGGAATAATATATATTGTAGTCTGTAACTGTAAAGATAAAACATAAAGATAATGTTGGTATAAAAGAATTGGTATCATGGTCCTTATAGTGGTTTCATGTTGTCATATTCTTGGAGTTACTCAATTAACACTCCCACTTGATCCCAAATCTCTCATTCTGATATTTGTGATTAGCTTGATGTGTTTGTCTCTAGGTTAGGGTTAGGGGCGGGTACTCAGAACCTACAGCATTCAACTCCCCATGGTCCATTCTATAAAACTCTAAGTCTATAAGTCCAACGGATAAAGTGGGGCAAAGTAGCAATTTTTTCAATTTTCTCATAGGAATATATATATAATCTAACTGGATATAATCATAATATCATCATCATCATCATCATCATCATTCTCCTTTGTTTCTTCCTCTTCATCCAAGATGGATATGACTGTAGTGGTAGTAGTAGAAGTAGGAGATGATGGGAGGGAAGCATGGTTGTCATCCGGTGTGTCAAAGTCCTCATCATGGGCCACCAAGTATTTGTCTTTTAAAGCATCGAGATTGTTGAAGAATTCTGTGAGGAGATTGCGCCATTTGTCATAGCAATCATTGTTGGTTCGGCGTTGGGTAGGCAAGTGTTTGGCAATCTCCAACCAAGACCATCCATCACGCAAGCGCCAAGTGACAAGTCTACGGATTTCTGGTGTCTGCCAAGCAATCCGTTGTCGATGACCATTCTTCTGATATTTGAGTCGATTGGATAACATTTGTTGTCGCTGCTGAAGTGCTCTGCGAACTCGTTGTCGTGGTGGTGTTTTTTCTTTTGAGTTATGATTCCTTTCATCATCATCATCGTTATCATCGTTTTTTTTCAGAACATCATTAGGAGAAGTAGGTAAGAATGGCTGCTCTTGATGACGAGAGGTGAGGAATGCTTTGTGAATGGGTGATCCGTTGACCAACTTGGGAAGTACAGGAGCTACAAACTCATCCACCAGCTCATTCAAGCCACTGAAAAAACCTTGTAGAATGCCAGAGATATGTTGACGGCAAAGCTGATGATGAATATTGGGCCAATGAAGAGGAGATTTGTTTTTGGCCTCATAAGTTGCTGCAGCTTCAGCTAACACATCCTTGTCAAACTCATCTGAATGATTGTCTACCCAAGCAGTACAACATTCAAGCCACAAGGAGCGATAAAATCGTATTTGTTGATCTTTGGTTGGTAAATCTGTTCGTTTCATGAAACTAAAGAAGCAGTGTAAAAGAAAGAAAAAGAAAGAAAAAGAGAAAAAGAGAAAAAGAAAGAATGAGAAAGAAAGAAAGAAAAAGAGACAAAAAAACAAAGTGTGAATAAATGATGCAATGTTAAAAGAAGAACAAATAGACCAACACCAATCCATCAAAACAATTATTGTTTAGACCATGAATGTTGTTGTTGCTACAATAAACCTCTGCGTTCGAGCTGAGCGCTGAGTCTAAAGGTGCATTTTTGAATGCAAGCAAGCAAGCAAACAAACAAACAAGCCATGACTGAATAGATTGATAGATAGTGGTAGATACCATCCAACACAAAACAAACCAGCAAACAAACAAACCAACAAACAAACAACAACAAGCAAAGGCCAACAAAAAAAAAAACAAACAAACAAACAAACAAACAAACAAACAAACCGTTGGCGAACAGCATGGATAAAACTCTGATAGTTGGTATCTGCAGACCACTTGGATTGTTGTAAAGCCTCTGAGGATAGATTGTGAAATGCTTCTTTGGTAACTAGCTCTGGAGCAATCACTGCAAGGGAGTGAGGATTAAAAAAAACCACAAAGAGAAAAAGTAAGCACAGGTGGTTTATAGAAGCCAGCCAGCCAGCCAGCCAGCCAGCCAGCCAGCCAGCTAGCCAAAGAAAAAACAAAAGAAAAACAAAAAATCAGATGAATAACAAACCACAATGTCGAGGCCTCGGAGAATGATGATCAGCAGCAGCAGCAGAAGAAGAAGAAGAAAAAGAAGAAGAAGAAGAGAAAAAGAAGATGAAGGATGAAGGGTGGTAACATTGCTAACCAAGCGATTGGCCACAATAGCACGTTTTAATGTATCCTTGACGTAGACTTGCTGAGATCTACCACGAGGTACCCAACCTGCAATAAGGGCAGTGGTATCCAGTACATTGTTCTGACTATGCCCTTCCTGCAGTCCCTCCAAGATCAAGGCAGTGCAAAGGAAGCCAGCACGTAAGGAGTGAAAGGAGAATAACCCTTCAGGATAACCAGCCCGAACAGCGCGGTCTTGCAGCTTGGCATTCAAAGTATCGCGTGACCATCCCCATAATGATGTTTGTTTTTGTTTGTCTGTCAAGCGCCAGTTGTGAAACTCTCGCAAATCCAAACCATGCTTGCACAGCAGATGCTTGTTTAGCCAGTAAATAAAATCTCCAAGACAAACTCCAGCGGTTGATGTTGTTGATGCAGCAGCGGTCGAGAGGGTAGAGGTGGTAGTAGTGGTGCTAAGTGGCAATGAGGATAACGGGGATGGTGATGATGAAGATATTCCTCCTGGTGGTGGTAGTGGTGGAGGGGGTGTTAAATAACCTTCAAAAGTAACGACATGATTCCAATGATTTGGTATTCCTTTGGTGACTTGTTGGCACAAAGAAAGGAAATAAAGAGGAGGAGAAAAGGCATCCTCTTGGTGGTGACAGCTGATGTTGCTGCTGCTGCTGCTGCGGCTGTTGTTGTTGTTGTTGTTGTTGTTATTGTTGTTGTTGGAAAAGGAGGATGAAAGTTTAGGTCGAAAGGCCACAATATCACCCAAACGAATGTTTGCTGCTGTAATGGCTCTGGCACCAGTACAAACACTGTGTAACCAACAACTGGCTTCACCAGCTTTGCTCACCAGTCCATCTGGAGTGGATGCGATGATATGCAAGACATCATCCAGCAAACAAGCATCTTTGCACAATTGTTTGCTAGAACAGGAGGGTTTGGCTCTTTTGCAATGCCGAATGGCCTGTTTGACTTGATCTTTGATGGCATCCATTTGGTTCTTTAGCAACAACAAGTAGGCATGATCTGTTGCCATCATTGCTGTCGTGCGTCCTGTTGCTGCTGCTGCTGCTGCTGCTGCTGCTGCTGCTGCTGCTCTAGTGACACCATCACCAAGAAGGGTTTTGGATAGAGGAGAAGCATTCCTGCTGGTTGTGGTGATAATAGAAGTAGGTGATGATGCTGGGGATGAAGAGATGGAAGAAACAGAGGAAGTGGAGGAGGAGGAGGAGGAGGAGGAGGAGGAGGAAGAGGAAGAGGAAGAGGAAGAAGAAGAACCGCTATCCATAACATCTTCATTGTTCTCAAAGACAAAGGACTCTGAATTTGTTGAAGAAGAAGAAGAAGAAGAAGAAGAAGAAGAAGAAGAAAAAGAAGAAGCAAATGAAGAAGAAGAACCAGAAGAAGAAATCATCCTTTTTGGTTGTTGTTGTCGTGGTTGTGATTGGGTTGTTGATGCTGTGGTGGTAATAGTGGCGGTGGTGGTGGTGGTGGTGGTGGTGGTGATAGATGAAAAGGGTGATGCAGAAAAAGGAGGTGAACAGAGTTCTGCAGGGTTATCAACAGTAGCAATAACTGGAGCAGAATGAAGGGTGGTAGCTGATGGTGGTGTTTTTAACCAATAATGATCCAAAAACTGCTTGCGAATGAAAGAGCGAGAGTCCAGAGCCTGATAGGGAGGCAAGTGATGATAGAGAGATGTTGTGGATAAGGATGATGATGATGATGATATTGAGACAATCGTTATTTCATCATCCTCTTCTTTTGCTGCTGTTGCTACTATTGTTTTTGCTACTGCTACTTCTTTGTTGTTGTTGTTGTTATTGTTGTTTATTGGTGGAGGTTGGTCAAAGGCAGCAGGAATAAATAGATTATCTTCTGTTTGTTAAACAAGCAAGCAAGCAAGCAAGCAAGCAAGCAAGCAAATAGTAGACACAAACACAAACAACAAATTGTGAAACAAAAGAAACGAGAATTTAGTAATTGAGGATGAATGAATAAAGAGATGATAAAACTAAATGAGAACTATGTGGTTACTCGTTTTGTTTTTCCTTTTCTTTCCTAAAATCATTTTCTTTCTTTCTCTTTTTTTTCCTTTTTCATTTTTATAATTGCCTTTTCATACTCGGTTGTCTTTTTTTGTTGCCTATCTATTATTTACAACAACAATCACTACTATTACTCACTTACTCTCACTCAGCACTCTTAACCATTATTACCATCACCACCATTATTACTTTACTATTCATCCATCTATCCATTATTTGTTTAACCAATATTATTACCATCAACCAACCAACTAACCAACCAACCAACCAACCAACCAACCAACTCAAGCTATCACTCAACGAACCAACAAATATAAAAAGAGAAAGAGATCACCTGCCTGTGTTACGGCGTTGTGAACAAGTTGTGGCTCCTTTTCTGCTGCTGCTGCTGCTGCTCCTAGATGACGCAGCCACAGCAGCAGCAGCACTTTGCAGAGATGATTTGGCCGCAGCAGTAGCAATAGCCTTTTAGGCAGCAGCTGCAGCCTTGCGGGTAGATTTGTTGCTAAGGCTCTTGGATGCACTTGTGTTTTCCTCTCCTTTCTGTTTTTCTGCTTCTTTTTCTCCAGCTTTTGCTTCTTCTTCTTCTACTTCTTCTTCTTCTTTTTCCTCCTCCTCTTCTTCTTTTTCTTCTTCTTCTTCCTTGTCTCTGCTAGCATCTTTGCTTCTCTGTTCCTCTTCTTTTTCTTTTTCTTTTTCTTTTTCTTTTCTTCTTCTTCTTCTTCTTCTTCTTCTTCTTCTTCTTCTGCTGTTGCTGCTGCTTGTTTAGCTGGGTCACTAGCAGTTTGCTTTGATACTAAAACAACAACAACAACAACAACAACAACAACAACAACAACAACAGACAAAATGAAATATAATACATACATCCCAACATGTCGATCAGAATGGAATCATCACTCTCTTCATCCACTGCAACTGCTGATGGAGCTGTCTTGGGCATATTTGTCTTGCTTTTGCTATTTCCACCACCACCACGTGGTGTATCTGTATGCATGCATGCATGCATGCAAGTGAGATGCGATGCATTTGTGTGTTGTTATTGTGCAAAGAAAGGACGGATATAAGCAAGTAATAACAAAAAGAAAAAAAGAAAAAAAAAAAAACGAGTAGGAGTAGTGGATGTTGTGGTTGTTGTAACCACCAAACATGAGCACCTCTTACCTGTTGCAGGAGTGATATCAACACTCATGAGACTGGCAATCTCATCGTCATCATCATCATCAGCATCAGCATCAGCATCATCATTCTCTGAGGAGCTGCTATTGCTACTGCTGCTGCTGATACTAGGAGCAGTAGACTTGGTAGAAGCTGTAGGCTTCTTTTTCTTCTTGGATTTTTCTTCTTCCTGCTCTGACTCCTCTGACTTATCTGCCGCCTCTGACTCCTCCGACTTGGTGGCGGTCTTCTTTTTCTTCTTTTTCTGCTGTTGCTTCTGCTTCTGCTTCTGCTTCTGTTTCTGCTTCTGCTTCTGCTTTTGCTTCTGCTTTTGCTTCTTTTTCTTTTCTTTCAGCAGCAGATCATCATCTGCTTTCCGTGGCTTCTTGCTTGTTGCAGGAGAAGAAGAGGCAGCAGAGGATGACATAGCTCTTGGGCGCTTTGTTGAGCTTGGTTTTTGCTGCTTTCTTTTTGCTGCTATTGCTGCTGTTGCTGCTGCTGCTATGTCCATTTTGTCTACAAACTCACCAACTGATGTAGCATTTGCATCATCATCACCACCACCACCACCACCACCACCACCCAGACGACTGCCATCATCAAGACTAAACTCTGCATCATTCAAACTACTACTCTGGTGGTCCACAGCAGCAAAAGAGCGAAGGTCAGGCCCAAAAAACTCTGTCAAGTCAATGCAGGGGCTGGCATCAACAGAGATATCTTGCTGCAGCTCACTGCTCTTCTGAGCCAGCTTGTCCATGGCTTTTTGGTGCCTAACCGAATGGCATTTGGCACGATGCTTCTCCCTCTTCATTTCTGTAGTGCCGACTTTGGTAGAGGCTGTATGGATGGGCTGCCACGTTTTGTCTTCCAATTGATCCACATATTGTAAATCCCTGGAGAGTAACAGAAAGAGAAAAAGAGAGAGAGAAAGAGAGAAAGAGAAAGAGAGAAATAAAGAGGAAAAGAGAAAAAGAAAAGTGAAAAAATGGTGAGTTGTTGCTATGAAACAAACAAACAAACAAACAAACAAATAAACAAATAAAAAAACGACTTACCAATCAGCTGCGAGTGGTGATATAGCATCCAGCTCAGGCAAATCTTTGACATGCACAATAGCAGCTGCATCGGATAACTGGCCTGCTGGCATGTTAGCTGTAGCAGAGCTGCTAGCTGTACTCTTGTTCTTGCTTTTGGTGCTGCTGCTGCTGCTGCTGCTGCTGCTGCTGCTTTTGCTTCGTCTTCGCTCAGGTTTTTTGGATTTTTCCACTGCAATGTGCGGCCACACTCGCTCCAGCTGAGAATGAACCAGATGATGAATGCATGTCTTCCAGACCTTTCTGTCCAAAGGATCCAACTCCAGCAGAGTATTTTGTTGTTGCGCTTCCTTCACCAAGCAGCGACGAACAGCAAGCACCAACTGCCTAACATCCTCCAAGGGTCCAGAAAGGTTGATGCTGGTAGAAATGTGCATGCCTTTCAAGGATTTCAGACTGGCAAAGTTCAACGTGTTCTCTGCCAAGGCTTCTTGCACCGTAAAGGGAGGACAATAATGGGTCAGCTTTATATGGTAGAGGAACAACTTTTCCTTGGCGGAATGCTGCTTATCTACTATCACTTCCTTTTGGGCCGCTTGCTCTAATTGCTGGTGATCCAGTGGGGGATGTAAGAAGGCCTCTGGATCTTCCTCCATCATCGCTTCTTCTTTTTCTTCTTCTTCTTCTTCTTCTTCTTCTTTTTCTTCTTCTTGTTGCTCTTCGTCTTCATCTTC
>JAVKOQ010000224.1:65000-85016 GCA_031835245.1 Balamuthia mandrillaris
TCCATCGGAGCGCTAACTACATGAGTGATTTTGGGCGGAGGTGAAATAAAATGACAACAACCAAGTCCGAACAGAACAGGGTTGTAGAGGGAAAGAAGAAGAAGTGGTGCAAAAGAGGAACACGAAAGCAGCGCTCCATCGGAGCGCTAACTGCATGAGAGAGTTTGGGGAAGAGAAAGCCTCACCAGGAGGTGATTGTGTTAAATAAAAAGGAGAACAGAACAACGCAAGTAATGGCGCACAATATAAAAACACGCACACATCACACAAAAGAAGTCTGTATACAGTAAAACAGGAGAGTGAACAAACTAAAAGTAGTACGCACAGCAGAGTATAGATCAAGTTGCAAGGTCAACCAGAGGCACAGGTGAATAAAGGCAGTTATTTTTTTTTTTTTGTTTTTTTGTGTTTTGTTTTGATTTGAAGGTCGAGAAGAAAGGAGGGGTAGTAAAACTAAAACTCAATTACAAGGAGTGCAAAAGGGGGAAAGTGCAAGTGTTGGAGAAAGAAGTAATATCAACCACTTGCGCAAAGAAAGTAGTTGAGAACAAAGTGAAAAAAAAACGAAGTAAAAAAGGGGATAACAGGGAGGAGTTGCTATGAGTGAGTGGGTGTGTGTGTGGACGTGTGTGTGTGTCTGGCCGTTTCTGCTTAGCTGATGACGAAAAACAAAAAACTAACGGTCAAAAAAATTAAGGTGGATATAACCGTCGTCCTCAGGGCGTTGCTGCCCCAGAATTATGGTTCGTTGGAAGAACAGGACGAGCACCCAGGGGACGGCTCCTCAAGTAGGCTGGAGGAGGGTGTGGCTCCTCAATCGAACCAAACGTTGTAATGGACAAGTTAAACAACGCCAAGGGTAAACAACAACTTTTGGTGCATGGCATGGTGATAGTAGTCATGGGTTAGCAACTAGAAGTCTGTCTGAATGATGAGGGAGTTGAAGTGAGGAAGTGAAAAAAAAAGGAGTGAAAGATCAAAAAAACTGATAACACCAGTGTAACACTTATAGAGGCATGAAAAACGAGTTAAGGGCTTGAGTGAAGGGGAAAAAAACAAAGGCATGTGAACAATCCAGCGAAAACACAGCACTCTGACAGAGCATGGCATGATAACACAAATGCAGAGTTAAAGTCGTTGATAAAAAGCAAAATAACCACATCGTGTTCAAACAGAGCAAACAACACAACGCTCCAACGGAGCGGCACCTTCTTAGGTCGATTTCGGACAAAACAGTGTTGTTCTGAGATAAAAAAAAGTAAGTCATGTTCAAAATTCGCGGAAAACATGGCTAGGTTAGGGTAGGGTTAGGGTTAGGGTACTCTTAAACCTAAGCATGCCTCTTTGTGTAACTTAAAGAAATATTGAAAAAAAACTAAGTCAATAAAAAATCTACTTATTCTTTTCTACTGTTTTAAATGTTAATTTCTATCAAGTTTGTTAAAATATTTTTATAAATATTAAGAAAAAAATGTTGAAGATAAAGAAATAACAACAACATCAAAAAAAACTTAACATCATAAAAACATTTCAACATAAAACATAGAAAATAAAAAACAAAGAAAATTAAATATTAAAATGTTGACATATAGCTTCTTCACTACCATACTTAAGCAATAAGTTTCTCCATTTGTCTTTGCAATCCACATTAGTCCGGATTTGTTGAGGCAAAGTTGATGCAATCTCAACCCAACTAGCTTTTTTATGAAGATGCAAATGAATCAACTCTTTTGTTTCTTCATCACTCCAAGGTTGACGTTGACGATGATTGGATGTTTTGATGCGAGTTCTTGGAGTAGAAGTTTGAAGTTGAAAGGGTCCATTTTTTCGTTTCTTGTAAGGTACTTGCTTCAAAGGTGAATGGTTTTGTAGAAGAGGTAATGCAGGTTCTAGGAATGCTTGTAAAAGCTCATCCAAAAGTTGAAGGTTACCTGCCAATAAGCTTGCAATATGTCTTCTTCCAACAATCGTTTTGATGTGATTAAGAGGTGGTGGTGGTGATGATGCGTCGCGAGAGTTATTTCTTTCTTCAGATCTTCCATTTCCTGGCTCATCTCTTCTTCAACTTCATCTTCATGATTGACCATCGAAAATGCGTAAGCACTTTTCTTGTAAAGACTTGCATAATTTAGCATGATCTGACTTGGATAAATCAGTTCTGCTTTGGAATCTAAAATAAATAAAAATTAATGAATAAAATGAGTGAGTTAAGCACAAGAAAAATAAACAAAATAAACAAAATAATAATAATAATAAAGTAAAAAATACACCAACCTTTCCATAACTTTGTCATAAAAGACTTCATAATTAGTTTGTAAAGACCACTTTGAAGTCAAAGGTTCTTTCAAATTATGAAATACTTCTTTGGTAACTAAAGTTGGATCCATCAAACTGGTTGAAGAGGCTTCACCTAATTGATTGTATATGCAAAAGAAAATAAAAAGTAAGATAAGTTTTTCTTTCTTTCTCAAATTAAAAAAAAAGAAAAAATAAAATACCTGAGGAAGAAACTAATCTATTAGCAACCATGGATTTGATAGCAGTGCTTTTCACATAACGTTGTTGAGCACGTCCATAAGGCTGCCGTATTGATAAGGCGTAGATTGGAGTGCGCGTTTCTTTGTTATTTGTGGAATTCCAGCTATGCTTGATGGCAGTACGAGTAAGCAGGCTACCGAAGAATGGAAAGTAAAGAGGCCTGGAGGATAGTTGGCTTGGCTAGCACATTTCTTCAGTCTGGCATTCAAAGCATCAGGGCTCAGTCACCACAAAGAAGTAGCTTGTTGTTGAGGAGAAAGATTCCAAGCAGAAAACTCTTCTAAGCATAAAGAATGAGTTTCTTGAAGATGAAGATTAAGCCAGTAGATGAAGTCAGCTGTGGGGTTGATGTGAGGAGGAGGATGAAGGTAGCCTTCCAAAGTAATCATGTGAATCCAATCTCCTGGTTTTCCTTTGGTAACTTGATGAAGAAGTGAAAAGAAGCAGAGACTGTGAGGATCAGAGGGATCTTGGATGATGAAGTTAAAGAAAAATGTCCGAAGAATGTTGAGCTGTGATGGCTCAGCTCAGTCTTTACGGTATCGTGACCGTATTGGCGTCTGCTTGCTTTTTGCGTTCTGTCCAGGAATCATCGTTATGATTTGAATCACATCATCTTTCAAACAAGCATCTCTCATTCTTCCTGATCTTGTACAAGATGGAGCTCGTTGTTTGCACTTCTTTGCCGCCAAATTTACAGTGTCTCGTATCTTTTGTGGAACTTGCTCTCCTCCCGTTTCTTCCGTATGAATACGATACAAACTTGCCACAATAACATCTTTTGCTGAAGTCAAAGCATATCCAACAGTCATCACCAACCATTCCATAAATGCTCCAAGATGATGTTTGTTTGCATTCAATGGAAAAGGTTTGAGTTTTAGATTATCACAAAATGCTGTCCAAATTAATCTGGCCCAAGCATGTTTTTGCAAAGTTGAATCACTCCATCTTGAAGAAGTTGCAATCAAGTGTTCCCATCTTTCTAAAGTTAAAGAAGGAAGCATACGAATAGCTCGAGACACTCTTGCTGATGGAGTAGTGATTAATAATACTTGTATTGTTGTGATTGTGCTTCTCTTTCTTTTTGTTTTGTTGTTCGTTTCTCTTCGGCTTTTCAAGAAGAAGAGAAAAGAAGAAGAAGAAGAACAATTTACCAAATCAATAAAAAGAGTAGAAGTAGTTGTTGACGTTGTTGAAGTTGTTTTTAACTTGTTTAAAAAAGAAGAAGAAGAAGATGAAGAAGAAGAAGAAAAATAAAAATCATCATCTTTTGTTTCTCTTTCTTTCTCTTTTTCTTCTTCATCTGATGTAGCAAAAAAACTATCATTATCATTATCATTATCAAAATCATCATTTTCATCAAAAAAAATAGGAATGATTGAAGACGAAGTAGAAGAAGTAGAAGATGAAGAAGAAGATGAAGAAGAAGATATTGATGATGATAAAGTAGAAGTTGAAGTTGTAGAAGAAGTAAATGAAGATGAAATTTTCATTTTTTGTTTTTGTTGAGTATGAAAGGACCTTTGAAGCAAAATAAAAATAAATAAGAAATAATAATTTAAAAAAGATACTATGAAAATAAAAAAAACAAACCTTTTACATTTTTTACTACAAAAAAGTTGATTTGATTGAGGACAAGGAATCAAATCTAAACAAAGTATACAATGTACTTTTTTTGCAGTTGGAGATAATATTGTTGACATAGAATATTGAAAAATAAAATAATTCACTTAAAAAGACTTTTAAAAATCAAAAAACAATCAAAAAGGAAGTGGGAAAATAAAGTGGAAAAAGTGTGAACTGTTTGTGAAAAAATAAAAAAATAAACTTTAATTGTAAAAAAAATGTTTGAGGAGTTAAATTTTAGATTTTTGTAGACATGTCGACAAGAAATTAATGGAAAACCATAATAGAAAGGCGCTATCGAAGGATATCTATTTAAAAGGGCGAAAAAAACATTATATTTTTCGAAAGCTCCAGGGAAAAGAAGGGGAGATTAACCTAAGTCTTTGACTTACGTTGTTACATATGAACCAATAATTGAAAGCACTTAGTACTGGTGAAAGAAACGATCTTTGAAATTGTTGGGATTTCAGAAATTACTACTGCTGCCATATCTTCAGATTAAAACCAGAAATGGCTAAATGGGCCCCTTGCATTTCTAATTCACTGCGTCGCCCAGAAAGAAGGAAATATCCGTTGAAATATTGCATTGAGATTGGGTTCCTTTGGAAAGGTTTGTTTGGTATAGAGAAGAGTAGTCACTTAGAACGACAACCTGACTCTGGAGTGATTTTTTTTTGAAATTTTTTTTAAATATAGCAATTTTATCCAAGTTAAAAAAAAAAAGCAATGATTAAAAAGCTAGAGTCTATTGCTGTGTATGTTTATGAAAATTTGCCCATATGTTCCATTTATGGAAAATTAAGATACAATTGGTTTAAGCCTAGAAAACATTATGTACTTGAGAAATTATTTAAGTCAACAAAATAATTCACTCTCACAATAAATTTAAAAAACAGAACTAAAAAATACTTTCCAGATATAGTCTTAAAATAAAACAAACAAGGTGTTGCATTGCTGAAATGCTTTATTTACTGCTTAAAAAAAAAAAAAGAAAGGTGAAAAACTTAATGTTTTTTGATATTTTTATTTTAAAAATAGAATATTTGACGAAACTTGTAAAGTTCTGATTAAATAAGCTATGTTTATGAAAATATGTTGGTAGTCTAACTTAACAAAAGAAAAGGACAAATTATCAAAAAAGAGTGTATTTCAACATAAAGAAAGAAAGACAACAGGAAAAATACTCCATTATTGCTTTAGAGTACATTAAGAAAAAGGAAAAAGAGAATAATGGAAGACTTGAAAGTAAGTATTTTACATAAGAAGTCTTGAAATAAATGTTGATGATTTTATTAAAATACTTCCTCTTTTAAGAAAAATAGAAAGATAAAAAAATAAAAGAAAAGAATAAGAGTATTCAAGGGTTAGGGTTAGGGTTAGGGTTAGGGTTAGGGTTAGGGTTAGGGTTAGGGTTAGGGTTAGGGTTAGGGTTAGGGTTAGGGTTAGGGTTAGGGTTAGGGTTAGGTTAGGGTTAGGAGTTGGGAGTTAGGGTTAGGGTTAGGGTTAGGTAAGTTGTTCCATTATAATTTTTTTTATGAATGACAACTACATCTAAGTTTAATTGCCAAATCTATACCATTCTTATTTTATTTTCTCCGTTCCTCATATTTATAGAAGAAAACTTCTCTGTTATTTTGTCTGTTCTTCTAGCATGTGTATTATCGACAACCGTATTTGATTTAATACTAGAAGCCGTGAGAGTCCGTATACTTGCGTTTTTATACAAATTTAAATACCTTTACGCCTATGTGTACGGAACTGTTTATTTAAATCTTCTTGTGTTATTTCCCAAAACGCTATTTTTGTCCGCACCTTATGCAAACCAACTTGTTGTAGGAATTTCCTCATATTATACTTTGTTATATCGTGCTGTTGTTCTCTTCTCGCTGTTGGTTGCAACTGCGGACGTTTGCATTGTATCAAGAGCTTTCTTTTTAACCACTTCTTTGCGGCCAGCATCGAAAAAGGTGGGGTGTCTTTTGTTTCTCCAACGCATAAGTCTGTATATTTTCTTTTAAGTTTATAATAATATGCCTTTTTTTTTGAGCACAGATTTTACAGTTGTTTTATTTTATCATAACCTGGAATTTATTAAAATTGCGTATTTTATTTTTTTTTTTTAGCGCTTTCTGTGATTCTGTTTTTCGCTTCATTTTTTTTTATTTTCCAGCAAGAAGATATTGAAAAAATTTCGGCATATGAATGCGGTTTTCAGCCATTTGAAGATACACGAGTTAAGTTTGATGTTCGCTATTATTTGGTCGGCATTTTATTTCTCATTTTTGATCTTGAAATCATGTTCCTGTTTCCATGGTCCGTTGCATTTCTGGAAATGGGTTTATTTAGTTATTTCGTGATTTTTGTATTTATTGGTCTGCTGTTCGTCGCATTTTCTACGAGTGGTTTAAAGGCGCTCTTTTATGGGAATAGAGAATGGAACCACGTTTACAGCTGCTTGTGCAATTATTATTAAAAAGTGTTCCAAAATTTGTTAATTTGGTTACAACTAAAAGAACAGATCCTTCTGGTGTTTGGATTGATACTTCGCCAGAGTCTTTTGTCCCCTTGGTTTTGTTTTTACGTAAACTCGCTATTACTGGTATTGACCAGCTAATTGATCTTTGTTCGGTTGATTTTATAGGTCATCGAAAACGTTTCGGTCTTTTTTATATTTTTTCCAGTACGAAATTTAAATACCGTATTTATGTCCGTAGTTTTCTCTGTGAAAGTTCGTCGTTTTCTTCATTGTCGTTTCTTTTCAAAAACTCTTTGTGGTTGGAACGGGAGGTATGGGATATGTTTGGTATTTTTTTTCACGGTCATACTGATTTGAGACGTATTTTAACCGATTACGGTTTTGATGGTTATCCTCTAAGGAAAAATTTTCCATTGACTGGTTATATTGAATTACGTTATGATGATGAGCGAATGCATATTGTATATGAGCCGATTGAGTTGGCCCAAAATTTTCGATATTTTAACTTTTTAAGTCCATGGGAATCCGTAAAAATTTAATAATGCACGTGTCTGAGTGAAAAAAAATCCAGTATTTTTCGATGAATTTTGGGCCGCAACATCCTGCTGCTCTTGGTGTCTTACGTCTCGTTCTTGAGTTGGATGGTGAGTTAGTTAAAAGAGCAGATCCTCATATAGGTCTTTTGCATCGCGGGACTGAAAAATTAATTGAGTATAAGAGTTATATCCAGGCGCTTCCCTATTTTGATAGATTAGATTATGTTTCGATGATGGCGCAGGAATACGCTTACTCTTTAGCTGTGGAGCAGTTGCTTAATATACAGGAACCGCTTCGGGCACAATATATACGTGTTATGTTCAGCGAGCTTACTCGTCTTCTGAATCATTTACTTGCGTTAACGACACATGCTTTAGATGTTGGTGCACTTACTCCATTTTTATGGGGGTTTGAAGAACGTGAAAAATTAATGGAATTTTATGAAAGAGTTTCAGGAGCGCGATTGCATGCGTTTTATGTTCGTCCAGGTGGTGTTTCTTATGATTTGCCTTTAGGTTTGCTGCAAGATATTTATAATTTTATTACGAAATTTAGTTATCGTCTTGATGAAATTGAAGAATTATTAACCAATAATAGGATTTGAAAACACCGCCTTGTAGGTGTTGGGGTGGTTTCGAAGGCAGATGCCCTAAATTGAGGATTTACTGGTGTTATGTTACGTGGTTCAGGGGTGGCTTGGGATTTGCGAAAACAAAATACCTATGATATTTATAAAGACCTTGAATTTAATGTGCCCGTGGGTGTGAAAGGGGATTGTTATGCCCGCTATTTGTTGCGTGTTTTCGAAATGCGCGAAAGTTTGTCGGTTATTCATCAATGTTTGAATTCGATGCCTCAGGGGCTATATAAACTTGCTGACAATAAACTTGTTCCCCCTTTTCGTTCGTTTATGAAATTTTCTATGGAATCTTTTATCCATCATTTTAAATATTATAGTGAATCGTTTAGTGTACCTGAAAATGCAGGGTATGTGTCTGTGGAAGCCCCTAAGGGCGAATTTGGTGTTTTTCTTTATTCTGACGGTACTAATCGTCCGTATAGGTGCAAGATCCGTGCCCCAGGGTTTTTTCATTTGGGTTGGATTTTATGGCGCATAATCACATGGTAGCTGATGTTGTGACAATTATAGGTACTCAGGATATTGTTTTTGGTGAAGTCGATCGTTAAATTTGTGAATAATCCCTTAGAACAGTTTCAGATAAATGTTATATTTAAGTGTTGTTGTGATAGTATTTTCAGTATTTTTGTAACAAATTTAACAGTTTTTTTTGGTTTGTTATGGTTTCTATTTTTTTCTTTTTTTTTCTTCCCGTTGTTGTTTTCGACGCGAGTCTCCAATTTTTACAATTTTCTTTATATTTTTTATTTTTTCGTATTGAATTTGTTTAATAATCAACTAAATAATTTACGAGCAAAAAAATTTTTTTTCTATTTCTTTATTTGTTTTATTTTTGTTCTTTTTTCTAACTTTTTGGGTATTTTTCCTTATAGTTTTACTATTACGAGCCATTTTATACAGACTTTTGGGGTTAGTTTTTCAACCTTTTTGGGTATCTTTTTATTGGGATTTGTTAATTTTGAGTTAAAATTTTTGCAATTGTTCGTTCCTCAAAATGTTCCTAAGGCCCTTGTTCCTTTTCTTGTTGTTTTAGAAATTATTTCGTACTTAATTAGGCCGTTTAGTTTATCTCTTCGGCTTTTTGCTAATATGATGGCAGGACATATTTCAATGCATATTTTACTCTCTTTTAATTTTTTTATGTTTAAAAATAAGTTTTTTTTTTTATTTTTGGTTTCGTTTACGATTCTATTTTTAATTTTTGTTCTAGAATTTAGCATAGTCTTCATCCAAGCATACGTCTTTTTGACTTTGTTGTTAATTTATTTGAACGATTCCTTTAACCTGCACTAAGTGCGGTTCCTCCTCAATAATTCCCTGTTGCTTTTTGTTTATAACACATTGTTACTTTATCCGGTTTATTTGAACATTAGTTATTGGTGGAATTATGGAGTTTTGGCGGGACTGTGCTTGGTTATCCAGATCGTGACCGGCATTTTTTTAGCTATGTATTATGTTCCTTTTTCTGATAACGCATTCTACAGTGTTGAGCATATTATGCGTGATATTAATTGGGGATGGCTATTACGTTATTGTCATGCAAATGGTGCCTCGTTTTTTTTTTTAGTTGTTTATATTCATATTTTTAGAAATATCTATTATCAGTCGTATTTAAAACCACGTGAATTACTTTGGTTATTAGGTGTTATTATTTTATTGTTAATGATTATTACTGCGTTTGTAGGGTATGTTCTTCCGTGAGGTCAAATGAGTTTTCGAGCGGCAACTGTTATTACAAGTTTGTTTTCTGCTATTCCCGTTATAGGGAATGATATATTAATTCTTTTGTGGGGCGCTTATTCGGTGAGTTATGTGATGCTTAATCGTTTTTTTAGTTTTCATTATTTGTTGCCGTTTATAATTTTATTATTCGTGGTGTTGCACGTTGTTGTTTTACATGATCGTGGCTCTTCCAACCCTGTCGGTTTGTATTTATCGAAGGACAAAATTCCTTTTAGTCCGTATTTTATTGTTAAAGATTTTTTTGGTTTTTATGTATTTTTAATTATTTTTTTTATTTTTGTTTTTTTCTATCCAAATTATCTGGGTCATCCGGATAATTATATTTTAGCTAATCCTTTGGTAACGCCGTCGCATATCGTTCCTGAATGGTATTTTTTATTTTTTTATGCTATATTACGTTCCATCCCAAACAAGTTGCAAGGTATTTTAGTATTGGCTTTTGCTTTGTCGGTTCTTGCAGCTTTACCTTTTATTATTAATTTCGTATTAAAGTGTAATATGTTCCGCAATCTTAACAAGGTGTTTTATTGGTATTTTATAGTTTTTTCGATTTTGTTAGGATGACTTGGTGGAACACCTATAGAATTTCCATTTTTTCAATTAAGCCAGTTTTTGACTCTCTTTTATTTTTTTTATTTTTTAGTGTTTGTTAATATTTTAGTTTCCTTAGATACAAAATTTGCTTTTAAAAAGGCGTAGTTGCAATGGTTTTGTTTATTGATTATTATTTTTTAAGTCTTTTGTTGTTGTATTTTTCATCTTTCTTGTTTTTCTTTTTAAACGAGAGAAATCCTTTTCTTATTCTAATTTTGTTAGAGTTTCAGTTAATTATGTTAGCTTTATTGTTTATTTACTTTTCTTACCTAAATCATAGCGTTTTAGGTTATATTTTTGCTTTGTTTATTATTGCTTTTGCGGGGGCAGAAGCTTCCGTGGGCATATCGCTCTTGGTTGTCTTCTATCGTATTCGGGGTCTTTTTTCCGTGTACTTTCCTTCTGCATTGGAACGTGTTCAATGAAAAAAAATTTCATAAATATGAAAAAAACTTATAAATTATAAAGTATAATGGCTGATTCTGTAATTTTTTATTATAGCTTTTGTTATTCCATTCGTCCAATTTTTGATTTGTCGTTTCCGCCTGTAGAATATTTTACTTATTTGTCTTATGGGCTTCCCGATGCCGATGCGTTGGAGGATTATTGTGACTATACAAGTCATTTTCTTTTTACTGACATGTTTTTTCTTTACGAATCCGGGCTGCTGGGTTGGTCGTATCCGGTATACTTTGTCGATTCACTTTCTTCTTCATTAGTCCCCGTGTCTGATATTAAGCTTATCGCGTTGTTTTTGTATAATTATCTTTTCGTTCACCTTGTAGTTTTGGGTTTTTTATTTTTTCTTGTTATTGTGGGTGTCATTTCCTTATTAGTTAATCGTAATTTGTACGTAAAACGACAAGAAATTTTTGAGCAGCAGCTTAATTATTTACATCATCACGTAGTCCAATGTATTTAATTTCTATTTTTGGATGTTTGTTTAATATTTTTTTTTTAGTTCTTTTTGGACGACTTTTGCCAAAAAATATTTTGTTTCGTTTTGTACTTTTATCGTTGTTTTTATCTCTTTCTTCTTCATTTTTGATTTTTTATGAAGTCATTATATTAAAAACAGTTTGTATTGTTCCTTTAGGTACGTGAATTCAGGCTTCATTTTTTAAGGTTACGTGATCTTTATTATTTGACAGCGTGAGTGTAACTTTATTGTGTATTGTGTTGTTTATTTCTTTTCTCGTACATCTTTATTCCTTGGAATATATGTCGGGGGACCCTCATATCATCCGTTTTATTTTTAGTTTGTCATTATTTACGTTTTTTATGTTGGTCATGGCTACAGCTAATAACGGACTTCAGCTTTTTTTGGGTTGAGAAGGTGTTGGCCTCGCTTCTTATTTGTTGATAAATTTTTGGTACAGTCGTTCAGAAGCCAATAAGTCTGCCATTAAGGCCATTGTGGTAAATCGTATTGGTGATTTTGGTTTGTATTTTGGCATTCTCCTTATGCTTTTCGTATTTAAAAGTACAAACTTTGGTACTATTTTTGCTACTTGTCATTTATATGAATCAACTTATTTCAATATATTCGGGTATGAAATAGGCGTTCTTCCTCTTATTGCTTCGTGTATTTTTCTTGGTACTATGGGGAAGTCTGCACAATTAGGATTACATATGTGGTTACCAGATGCAATGGAAGGGCCGACGCCTGTTTCTGCTTTGTTGCATGCTGCTACTATGGTGACTGCGGGGGTATTTGTTTTAATTCGTTTTTCAATCTTGTTTGAGCATGCGCCGTTTGTTTTATTTTTTGTCACACTTGTTGGATCTGCTACGACTCTTTTCGCTGGTATTTCGGCGATAATGCAAACAGATGTGAAAAAAATTATTGCATATTCCACTTGTAGTCATTTGGGTATTATGCTGCTAATCTGTGGTTTTTCTCAGTACAATGCTGCGCTTTTTCATTTGCTTAACCATGCTTTTTTTAAAGCGCTTTTGTTTTTGGGAGCTGGTTCCATTATTCATGCGGTGGCTGACGAACAAGATTCACGTAAAATGGGTGGCTTGGTAGCTCTTATGCCTTTAACCTATATGTCTTTTTTTGTCGGTTCGTTATCGTTGGTCGGATTTCCGTTTTTATCAGGGTATTTTTCTAAAGATTTAATATGGGAGATTATTTTTAGCAATTATTATAGTTTTGTGTTTCTCGATTCGGTTGATATTTGGTTTGCGGGCAACGGTGCTTTCGTCTTTTTTTATTATAAATACATGTTTTTTGTTTTCAACATCATACTTGTGTTAAGTGTTTTTTATTCTTTTCGGCTACTATTTATTGTCTTTCCATTTACGTATAACGGGTTCAAATCAAATCTTTTAAATGTACATGAGCCTTCTTTGTTTATGTTTCTTCCTTTGGTAGTTCTTTCTTTTTTGAGTATTTTTGCTGGTTATTTTTTCAAAGACATGTACGTCGGTTTAGGTTTGACGAATTGGCAGTCGAGTTTACCGTCTCCGGTAATATCGAATGCAGCTTTTCGCGAATTACTTTTTGCCTCTGGAATAGCTAGTTGGCCTACCTTCTGTTTAAAATTGTTTACATTTTTTTTATCTTTGTTTTTTATCTTTATTCTTTATGTATTTTATTCGAATACTTTGCAGTCTGGGAGTTTATTGTGTTCTTATTATAGGGTTATTTGTTGGTATGCAAATAAGTTGTTTTTAAGTCCTGTGTTTTTTATTTATTATTGTTTATGTTGCCTATACAACCGTTTTTTTAAAAATGATTGAGTTTCGTGCTCTATGTTTGTAGTTTTTTGTATTTTTTTATCGAGTTTGGGTATAGCGTGTTTCTTTCCTTCAGTGTTTATAGGTTTTTTAGCTTGTTTTGTTATATATACATTGCTTTTTGCGCTTCCTGGCGTGGTTGGTACGGCAGATTTGCTTGCATTCTTTTTGGTTTTAGGTAATCAAAAACGTTTTTATAAGTTCGTGTCTTCGGTTTTATCAGAAGATCATGCTCTCTATCGTTGGTTGTCTAAAATTGTTTTATTTGTTTCACATCATATTACCTTTAAGTCGATTGACCGGGGGTTTATTGAATTTTTTGGTCCTTTTGGTATTGTTAATACTCTCCGTGCGTGATCGAAAAAGGTAGGTTTGGGCTTCAGCACTCATTTTTTTTCCTATGTTTTTGTTACCTTATTTGTAGCATCATTAGTTGTTTTGTACTTGGTCGTGTTTGCTACTTTTGATGATATACTTCTGCTTCTTTTTGTTTTTTTTCTGTTTTGTTTTTTGGTTGATACCAAGGCTGGCGATTAGCTAATCTTTGGGTGTTGTTTTGTCCCATAGTTAAATGGTATAATTACTCGCTCATAACGAGGAGTTATTGGTTCAATTCCAATTGGGACTATGTGGATGCATAGTTTAATGGTAGAACGTATGTTTTGCATACATAAGATATCAGTTCGATTCTGATTGTGTCCAGTTAATCTTTACGTCTGGCGGAATAGGTAGACGCGGTGGGCTCAAAACTCATTTCCTTTGGAGTATCGGTTCAATTCCGATGACGGCTAGTTTGTAGATTTCGTTTTTTTTCAAAAAATTTTTTTAATTTTTTCGTGTTTTTTTTTTAAATGACGCATTGATATAATGGTCGGGTGATCAGACTGTAGTCGAAGCACTATTATTTCGCGTTTGATTTTATTCACAAGCTTAAAGTATTTTCTACGCTTGTTTATACAGACACCGTGGAATGTACACTGTTTTAGTTCGTCTTGTTTGCAAAGCATATATTTGAGTGTATAGTAATGTCCAAGCATTAGTTAGTTTTTAGAAAGTTGTATTTATTGAATAATAATTTTTCGATTCTGTTAGTTAGCATTACGCCTTTTGGTAGCCAAAAAAGTAATTTATTTATATGGATAATTGTTTTTTTCGTTTTCACGTTGTATGTGCCAAATATTTCTTTGGTTTTACCACTTTGTGGCTTTTTTTGTTTATCTAGCATCACTATTCGGTATTCATTTTTTTTTTCTAATTTTTGTAATTTCGCGACAAATTTCATTTTGGTTTTCTGGGTGATTTGTAGTTTTATCGGCGACCTCGTTGTGTTGTTGTGTTATTTTGTAACGAAGTTTTTTTAAAATCTGCAAAGATGGTGGGTTCGGGACTTGCCACGAGCGGCCTAATTGGCGCTGGTGTGGGAGTCGGTGTTGTTTTTGGTAGCCTTTTGTTGTCGTTTGTACGCAATTCGAAACTACAAAAGGAATTGTTTGGTTATGCTATTCCAGGGTTTGCGCTAACAGAAGCTATTGGTTTGTTAGCTATTATGATGGCTTTTCCTATTCCATTTATTTAGTAGATATACTGATCGGTATGTTGAAGTATTCTGAGTTTCTTTATATACCGAACACTTCTTGAACTTTTTATTTATTCAATGTTGAAATCAGGTAAGTTGAATAAAGTTTTATCTCCTCAAAAACAATCGAAGTTCAGTGAACTATTTACCGGTGTCGTTAGTACTGTGATTGATGGTGTTATTACCGTAAACGGTTTAAAGCGCGCCAAAGTCGGCGAGCTGTTATTCTTTTATAATAAAGATACTAAGTCCATGCTAAAGGGTATGGCCTTGAATCTAAACCAAAAAAATATTGGTGCTGTTTTATTCGGTTCTGATCGTAGCGTTAAACCTGGCGATAAGGTGATGGGATCCGCTTCGATCCTTAAAATCGGTGTAGGTCCCCATTTATTTGGCCGTGTTATTAACTCCTTAGGAGAATTTATTGATGTTAGTGAAACTATAAAGCTACCTGAAGAAGAATTTCTTTTTAAGCCTGTTGAAATTAAAGCGCCTGGTATCGTTTCGCGTAAATCGGTGCATGAGCCTATGATAACAGGAATTAAGGCCGTTGATAGTCTAATCCCAATAGGCCGTGGTCAGCGTGAATTGGTGATTGGTGACCGACAAACGGGTAAAACTGCTATTTGTATTGATGCTATACTAAACCAAAAATATGAAAATGATACAAAACGCTTTGAAAATTTTTTATATTGCATTTATGTTGCTATTGGGCAAAAGCGTTCGTCGGTTTCCCAGCTTGTTGATTTATTAACAAAATCTAACGCGCTATACTATACTGTTATTGTGGCAGCTACTGCTTCTGATGCGGCGCCGTTACAATTTTTAGCTCCTTATGCTGGTTGTGCGGTTGGTGAATATTTCCGCGATTATAAAGAACATGCATTGATTATTTTTGATGATTTAAGTAAGCAAGCAGTGGCTTACCGCCAAATGTCGTTGTTATTACGCCGACCTCCTGGCCGTGAAGCATATCCAGGAGATGTGTTTTATTTGCATTCGCGTTTGTTAGAACGTTCAGCAAAATTGCTTTCTGGTGGTTCTTTAACCGCTTTACCTATTGTGGAAACGCAGGCTGGTGATGTTTCTGCTTATATTCCAACAAATGTAATTTCGATTACGGATGGTCAAATTTTCCTGGAAACTAATTTGTTTTATAATGGTATTAAACCTGCTATTAATATTGGTTTATCTGTTAGCCGTGTTGGTTCCGCTGCCCAGTTGCTTTGTATGAAGAAAATTGCTGGTTCGTTAAAATTGGAGTTAGCACAGTATCGTGAAATTTTAGGATTTTCTCAATTTAGTTCTGATTTGGATGATGCAACTAAGGCGTTGTTATTTAAAGGACAAATGTTGACTCAGTTGTTAACCCAAAACCGATATAATCCTTTTAGTATTGAAATGCAGTCGTTAGTTCTTTTTTCCGGCATGTCTGGCTATTTGTTTGATATTATTTTAGACAAAATTAAATCTTTTGAAAAAGCCCTTGTTTTCTTTAGTGTTACATCACCTATCTTTTCTGTTCATCTAAGTTTGTTAACCCTTACTGATTATTATAAATCATATGGAAATACGTTTCTACATTTTTGGTTAAAGTTTTTTAAAAAAATAACCAAATTTTAGAACTTTTTCAGAAAATATGTCATTTGGTATAGAGTATATTTGGTTTTTTTTCCAAAGAGGACTTGTAAAATTTACTACAAGTCCTCTTTGTTTACATGATAAACATTCGTTTTTATAATGTTAGTTTGTGATTTAACAGTAAAAAGAACGTTTGTTAAAAAAATTTTGGTTCTTGTTCCTTTGGGCGCTGAGAATATATCTTCGCTTTTATCTCCTGTTTTGGGACAGTATGGTATTAGTGTTTCTGATTTTATGACTCAACTATTCCCGTATTATCAATTTTTAAATAAAGATTTTGGTTTTGCGTGTTTTCGTCGATATTTTCTCAAATAATACCTTTTCCTTTACGGTTGCCCCTTTAGCTGCCGCCGCTTTTTTGAAAGCGCATCGAAACCAGTTTGTTTCGAATACTCTTCTGTTGTATCGTATTTTAGTATTATACAGTTTTGCTTCTCGTAGCATGTTTGTTCAAAAGTTAACTTATCAAAATATAAGGGGTTACCTTACTTCGTTTAACTAATGTATTATTTAGCGCAGTTTTCGTCTCCCGTTAATCCTAAGTCTTTACCTGCCCGTTTTTTTTTGCCTGCATCTTCATTTTGTTTTTCCCTTTATTTTGTAATGCCTGCGCATAAATTAAAAAATACTTCACTTTTGGTACATTTATTACGTAAATTTAATTTGTCTATTGTTAAACTTCATTCGTTTGAAGGTTTGTTTTGGATAAGTAAAACGTCGTTGTTTTGTGCTTCTTCTTCTAGTTGAACAGTCATCGCTAACTGTCTTTCTAGTATCGCGTTTACGCAAGGCAACCGTATGTTGGTTCCTTTTGTTCAAGTTCGGTCTAATTTTTGTACATTAAGCTTTGTCCAGTCGTGTTTATTACCGCGGTCTTCGTCATATTCAATGTTGTTAACTGTGCTTACTTTGTCACGTTCTTTTTTTATTAGAGTAAATAATGCCTACGTTTCACCAGTTATTAAGATATTGGCGCAGAAAAAAAGTTCCGACTAATAATACAGCAGCACTTCAAGGTAATCCTCAACTTAAGGGGACTTGTGTTAAGCTGCGTATTGTAAAACCAAAAAAACCTAATTCGGCGCAACGTAAAATCGCGAAAGTTCGTTTATCAACAAAGCGTCAAGTTTTGGCGTATATTCCGGGCCAGGGTCATAATTTGCAAGAGTATTCGTCCGTAATGGTTTGTGGAGGACGAGCTAATGATCTTCCTGGGGTGCGGTTTAGCCTTATGCGTGGAAAATATGACTTTAGTTGACGAGAAAATATTACACGAACAAAAAAGCGTTCAAAATATGGAGCGCCTTTATCTAAGCGTTCGGATTCTTAATGCGGTCTGTTTTTTTAGTTAACGGCTTTATCCACCATAATTTGCAAAAGGGTTTTGGTTTGCGTGCTTTTAATCTTTTGTTACATGTTTTTAGCCTATTAAAACGTTATTTCAGAATTTCTCCGCTTCGTTTGGTGTTTTCAATTTTGGAAACTAACCGTCCGCGCGTCTCTTTCCGTATTTCACGTTTTCGACCTCGTATTTCTTATGCCCCTTATGTACTCTATGCGGTCAATTCGTTTAAGCACTGTTTTCGTTGGATTTTTAAGGCGAGCAGGGAACGCCAAGGCTTGACTAAACGTTTGCAGTTATTCACGGAGTTGTCTGCTTGTTTTTTTGGAAAAAGCAAAGTAGTTTCTTTGCGAACAGAGACGCACTTATTAGCTAATAAGTATATTCGAAATCTATGGCGTCGGAGTAGCCGTACGCGAACAAGGCGTTTACGTCTAAAAGATTTGGATTTTTCAACACTTAAACTAAGTAAACGCATGAAGCTTTTTTTAATTGCTGTTCGAAAATTGTGTGAAAAAAGTAAACGGGTCGGCAGGCTCCGTCGTATTGTTCATTCAAAACGTAGGCAAAAACGTTTGGTTATTCGTAAGGTTTTTCGCCGCAAGTGTGTTCCTACGCCAGTAAAAAAACAAGGGCGTCGTTTTCGTAGATTGAATTTACGTATTGCGGCAGCGTTAACTCGCGGGTTTTTGCGTTCGCATTCTTTTTCTTCGAAGGGATTGTCGCCGTTTTTGGTTAAAAATGAGCGAAGCTTTGGACTTATCCGTTGGTCTTTTCGGCGTCGTTTTTTTAGGAAATCCGTTGCCTATATTCGACCAAATCGCCGTGTGTTTGTTCGCAATTTTGCGAATTCTTCTTTTTATAAAAAAGGCTGGGCCGGCGATTGTAAAGCGGTCGTAAGTTCAGGTTTATATCACAATCTATTTGCTCGCCGTATGATTGCTCTTGCTGTATCGCGTTTAATCCGTATCGCGTGTAGTCCAAAACGTTATGACCGTTCTCGATATAAGCTGTACCGCCAATTTATTACACTTCGTTTGTGGTTTATGTTTAAACGACTTAATGTTATCTCTTTGGAAAAAAAAATCATTTAAAGCGCTCTCTTCTCGTTTGCACAAGTCTGGGGGGCGTAGCTCAAGCGGCCGTATCTCGGTGTATCATCGGGGTGGTGGTGCTCTTTCCGTTGCTCGTCACATTGATTATTTACGTTATGTTTATAACCTTGACGGAATCGTTCTTCGACTTGAATATGAGCCGGGTACGGGGCTGCTGATTGCTTTTGTTTGCTTTTCAAATGGCGTTGTTTGTTATATTCCTGCGCCATCATTCTTAACGGTTGGTATGAGTATTAGAAACAGTTGGTTCCTCTCTTCCGCCTCTTCTTATGGTTGTGCTGTTCCCCTTATCAATATTCCAGTAGGTTCGTTTGTGCATAATATTGAATTGTCTAAACTCAGCGGTGCGCAATTTTCGAGAGCGTTTGGTTCTTATGGTCGTGTAATGGCAAAAGAATCGGGTGGTGTAGTACTAAAATTAAAATCGGGCAATTTTGTGAAGTTTGGTCGTCATAACTTTGCTGTATTAGGAAGCTTGGCGCATAAATTTTTTCAAAAAAAAATTCATTACAAAGCTGGTTTTTTTAGATTAAAAGGGTGGCGTCCGGTGGTACGCGGCGTCGCTATGAATCCCGTAGATCATCCCCATGGGGGCGGTGAAGGAAAATCTGGTGCGGGACGCCCTTCTGTCAGTCGATGAGGTTGGCTTACTAAGAATGTCAAAAAAAAAAATTAAATTGTTATGTTATAACAAAAACCGTTTAGCTGGTAAGCTTTTGTTGCTTCCAGGCTTCGGTGGGTGTGGTTTTTTTATGTATAATGGGATTAAATATGAATTGTTTTATTTGCGCTCGAATTTCTTGTTTTTTTTTTCACTGTATAACTTTATTCTATCTAAAAAAATAGGGCCTATACATCGTAAAAAAGAGCTTGGCCGAAAACTGCCAAAAAAAAAATAAATGGGTCATGTTGTTAATCCTATAAGTCATCGTATTTATGCAACGTTCTTTCATGATAAAATTTGACATGTTCGTTATCCGTTTTTCTACTCTTTTGTTTATTTTAAGTTTGCATTGGCGCACACGTATGCTTCCCAGGTTTTAAACTTAAAACGTTTTCGTACGTTTTCTTTGGAGAGCGATGTTCGTTTAATGTTTCATTCTGGAACACTTAACGTTATGATCCTTTTTTATTCGTCTACCGTGGCTAATCTGCTTTTATCGCTCAAGGAAAAATTAGCTAGTTCTGATGTAAGGCCTGTTCGATTTTCGAAAAATAAAGTAGTGTCGTCGAGTCGCGATGGTCCAAAATTTCCTTCTAAATTTAATAAGGGTCCTAAGTCTGACTTTGTTTCGTTTTTTAGCCCGAAATCCTCATCTTCTTTTAGTTCAAAGTCGGGTGTGCCCTTTTCATTCTCATCGGCTAATCATGGCAAAAATGTATCTGGTTATGTGGAAAAACATCCACGCCCTTGATTAATGAGTACGTGAAAGAACTGAAAGC